>JASVEL010013531.1:0-216835 GCA_032618575.1 Nicotiana noctiflora
AGCAGCTAGAGCAGCACCTGCAAATCTACAAATTTCTCCAGCTTAGGACCATGTTCAAGATATTGTTGAGCCAGTAGGGCCAGCTCAAGCACCAGATGTGCCTATTGTGATTCCATGCCTTCAAGAGGCTTTGGCCTGACATATTGACTATTTGCACTAGCCTTGCTCAAGCAGTTTCTGTTCAGACCGTGCCAGCCACTTCTTAGGATGAGAGAGGTACTCAGACTCCCACCGTCCATACTCCATAGTAGGTGGTGTATGGACTCTAGACACCAGGGGTACTACTAGCCCAACGGGTTGCAGTTGCTAAGGCCAGGTGGGTCCCGTTATGTGTGATGAGAAGTAGAAAAGACGAGAGATATTTAGGAGACTCCAACTTATTAACCGTTGTTAATTGTTGAATTCTTTGAAATATTCCTTATTGTGTTATTACTTGGTTAATTCTTGTTATTTGTGGTAATATATATATTAAAGAATTGGGATCGGGTGGTACGCCTACCATAAGATATAATTATTGATACAATGAGATCGGGTGGTATGTCTACCACAAGATAATATTTATTGATACAGATGGGAGCGGGTGGTACGCCTACCACGAGATATGAAAAGGAAAATAAAGAATTGATACACGAAAGTAAGATTTAATTCCGTGGATTAGATTAATCTGGACATTATGAGTTTATTGATTGTTATTGCAGAGTAGAGTATTTCCTTATAAATGTTTATGTACATATATATATATATATATATATTGCAACTGCACAGGTTTATGTGGGTGTCCGGTCCTAGGCTTGTCACTACTTCGCCGGGATAGGCCAGGCACTTACCAGCACATGGGGTCGGTTGTGCTGATACTACACTCTGCGCTCTTTTTGCGCAGATATAGGTTACGGACAGCAGCAGCGGCAGCAGTAAGTAGATTGCGTGGGAGTTGATCATATTTTAGACCGAGGTAGCTTGCAGGCGTCCGCAGGCCCGGCGTCTCTTTCTTTATCTATATTATTAGCTGGAGTCTCTTTGTTCCGAGACAAACAGAATTGTGTTATATTTCTTCAAACTTTTATGTGTAGTATTCCATAGTAGTTTGTGAGTTGGTGACTCCACGTCTTGGGTAGAGGATTTCAGTATGATTTTCACCTTGTGATTTGTTATTTCCATTTTGATAAAGTATTCCGCATTTATTTGATTAAAATTGTGTTAAAAACAGGATAGTATGAATACAGTGGCTTGCCTAGCTACCACGAGTAGGCGCCATCACGATCCCGATGTTGGGGAAAAATCCAGGTCGTGACAAGTTGGTATCAGAGCTCTAGGTTACATAGGTGTCACCACTCACGAACAAGCTTAGTAGAGTTTGAGAGGTAGGTACGGAGACGTCTGTACTTGTCCTTCAGAGTCTATTGAGTTAGGAAAAAGTCTCTCATTTGTTCTTTCTTGTCGTGCTACTTGATCCTCAATTACTGATTGAATTTCTATTCTGTCCTTTCGCAGATGGTAAGGACACGCACTTCTTCGTCCGCCGACCAGCAGCCTGAGCCCCAGACAGCTCCTGTGAGGGGCAGGGGTCGAGGCCGTATCAGAGGCCGTGGTAGGGGTAGAGCTCAGCCCCAGGCAGCTACTCCAGAGGTGGAGCCCCATATTGAGATTGACGAGGAGGTTCCGATTCCAGCAGCTCCAGTGGGCCCAGCTCAGGTCCCAGGAGAGGCTTTAATTACCCCAGATCTCCGGGATGCTTTGGTCAGAATAGCGGGATTCATGGACAGCATTGCCAGAGCGGGTTTATTATCAGTTGCCCCAGCCACTTCTCAGGCTGGAGGAGGGGCCCAGACTCCTATTGCTCGTACTCCGGAGCCAGTAGCTCCTCAGCCTCAGGCACCAGTAGTTCAGCCAGCTGTGGCCACTCAGTCAGGTACCACAGCTCGTGCAGGTAATGGAGCGACCATGACTTCTGATTCGTTATGGAGGCTTGATCGGTTCTCCAAGCTATTTACCACTACATTCAGCGGAGCCGCATCAGAGGATCCTCAGGACTTCTTATTCAGTTGCCATGAGATTCTCAAGAATATGGGGATCGTGGAGACAAACGGAGTTGACTTCTGTACCTTCAGACTTGCAGGATCCGCCAAGACTTGGTGGAGAGATTATTGCTTGACTCGACCAGCGGGGTCCCCAGCTTTATCATGGGACCAGTTTGCGGAACTATTTATGGAGAAGTTTCTCCCTGCTACTCAGCGGGATGTACTTCGGAGGCAGTTTGAGCGCCTCCATCGGGGCACTATGACGGTTACACAGTATGAGACGAGATTTGTCGATTTGGCTCGTCATGCAGTGGTGATACTTCCCACGGAGCGGGAGAGGGTCCGCAGATTTATAGATGGGCTTAATCAGCCGATTAGACTCCAGATGGCTACGGGCGTGGGGAGTGACATATCATTTCAGGAGGCAGCCAATGCAGCACGCATAGTTGAGATGGCTCTTGCTAGGGGAGGCGGTTATTCTTCGGATAAGAGGCCTCGTCATTCGGATAGATTTGGTGGTCCTTCCTCCGGTGGCAGAGAATCCTTTGATAGAGGCCGCTCTTCCAGTGCCTTTTCATTCCGCCCTTCGTGCTTCACATGGTGGACCAGGTGATCGCAGCTTCTCGTGGGCATCATTCGGACCAGCTCTCCTATTAATGCTCGACCTCTTCACAGTGTTCGTGGAGGCCATTCAGTCGTCGTGGCCGCACCATTCAGGTCGTCAGGGAGTTGCTACGGTTGTGGTGACCCAGGTCATTTTATCCGGAATTGCCCTCTAGCAGCGGGCAACTCTCAGCAGCGAGGTCCTCGTCCTATGATTCGGGCCCCAGCTGACCCTCAGCCTGCCCAGCCAGCCGCAGGCGGGGGTAGAGATTATAGAGGTGGAGGTCGAGACCGTAGAGGTGGAGACCGTCCAGCCCGCAGGTAGAGGTCAGCCGGCTGATGGTCGTCCTAGAGACGTAGCTCGGGAAGGGAGGTGCGGATCCCCGATTCTATGCTTTACCGCCTAAGCCGAGGCAGAGGCATCGGATGCCGTGATTACGTGTACTATTCTCGTGTGTGGCACAGGGCTTCAGCATTATTTGACCCCGGATCTACATATTCCTATGTGTCTTCCTACTTCGCACCGTATTTGGCCGTGCCCGGCTATGCTCTGGATATTCCAGTTTATGTGGCTACGCCAGTGGGTGACTCTATTGTAGTCGATCGGGTACATCGTTCGTGCGTAGTTATATTTGGGGGTCTTGAGACCCGTGTTGATCTGTTGCTCTTGGATATGGTAGATTTTGATGTCATATTGGGGATGGACCGGTTGTCCCCATACCATGCTATTCTTGATTGTCATGCTAAGACTGTCACCTTAGCCTTGCCAGAATCACCCCGATTAGAGTGGAAGGGTACCTCAAGCCACTCCGTTCGCACCGTTATTTCTTATGTTAAGGCTCGACGTATGGTCGAGAAGGGGTGTCTAGCTTATTTGGCTTATGTTCGTGATTCCAGCGCAGAGGTTCCTTCCATTGAGTCAGTCCCTATTACACGGGAGTTTCCTGAGGTTTTTCCTTCAGACCTGCCGGCATGCCACCCGACAGGGATATTGATTTCTGTACTGATCTGGCACCGGGCACTCAGCCCATCTCTATTCCACCCTATCGTATGGCCCCGCCGGAACTAAAAGAGTTGAAAGATCGGTTGCAGGACCTTCTTGAGAAGGGCTTTATCAGGCCCAGTGTTTCCCCCTGGGGAGCACCTGTGTTATTTGTAAAGAAGAAGGATGGCTCGATGCGGATGTGTATTGATTACCGGCAGTTAAACAAGGTGACTATCAAAAATAAATATCCACCGCCGAGGATTGATGATTTGTTTGACCAGCTCCAGGGAGCGAGGGTATTCTCTAAGATAGACTTGAGGTCAGGCTACCATCAGCTGAAGATCAGGGCGGCTGACATTCCTAAGACAGCCTTTCGCTCTAGATATGGGCATTATGAGTTCTTGGTCATGTCCTTCGGGTTGACCAATGCCCCAGCAGCATTCATGGAGTTGATGAATCGGGTATTCAAGCCTTACTTAGATCTGTTCGTGATAGTATTCATAGATGACATCCTGGTATACTCCCGCAGCCAGGAAGAGCACGAGCAGCACCTCAGAGTGGTTCTTCAGACTCTGAAAGATAACCAGCTATATGCCAAATTTTCTAAATGTGAGTTCTGGCTGAGTTCGGTAGCATTTCTGGGTCACATTGTATCGGTGGAAGGTATTCAGGTAGATCCAAAGAAGATTGAGGCAGTCCAGAATTGGCCTCGACCAGCTTCAGTGACTGAGATCCGGAGTTTCTTGGGATTAGCAGGTTACTACCGTCGTTTTGTAGAGGGGTTTTCTTCTATTGCAGCCCCGATGACCAGGTTGACCCAGAAGGGTGTCCAGTTTCAGTGGTCATAGGAGTGTGAGGCGAGCTTTCAGAAGCTCAAGACAGCCTTGACCACCGCACCAGTGTTGATACTACCTACAGGTACAAGGCCCTATACAGTTTATTGTGACGCATCTCGTACAGGGCTTGGAGCGGTATTGATGCAGGATGGTAAGGTTATCGCTTATGCTTCGAGGCAATAAAGATACATGAGAAGAATTATCCAGTTCATGATCTTGAGTTAGCAGCAGTGGTTCATGCCTTAAAGATCTGGAGGCATTATCTATATGGTGTGACATGTGAGGTGTACACTGATCACAAAAGCCTACAGTACTTGTTCAAGCAAAAGGAGTTGAATCTACGACAACGAAGATGGTTAGAGTTGCTAAAAGACTATGATGTTACTATATTATATCACCCAGGTAAGGCCAATGTGGTGGCTGATGCATTGAGTAGAAAGTATGCCAGCATGGGTAGTCTTGCATATATTCCGGTCAATCGGAGACCATTAGCTTTAGATGTCCAGGCCTTAGCCAACCGGTTCGTGAGATTAGACATTTCTGAGCCTAGCAGAGCGTTAGCCTGCACGGTCGCTCGTTCTTCCTTATTAGAGCGTATCCGTGAGAGGCAATTTGATGATCCTCATTTACGTGAGTTGAGAGATACAATACAGCGGGGAGGTGCCACACAGGTAAACCTAGATGATGATGGGGTATTGAAATTGCAGGGTCGAGTTTGTGTGCCCAATGTCGAAGGGATTCGAGAGTTGATCTTAGCAGAGGCCCACAGCTCACGGTATTCTATTCACCCAGGCGCCGCGAAGATGTACCAGGACTTACGGCAACACTATTGGTGGCGCGGAATGAAGAAAGATATCGTTGCGTATGTTGCTCGGTGTCTAAATTGTCGGCAGGTGAAATATGAGCACCAGAGACCTGGTGGTGTATTCCAGAGGATTGAAATTCCCGAGTGGAAATGGGAGCGGATCACTATGGACTTCGTTACTGGACTTCCTTTGACTCGGAGGAAATTTGATGCTATTTGGGTTATTGTTGATAGACTGACCAAATCAGCACACTTTATTCCAGTATCTGTCTCCTACTCGTCGGAGAGGTTAGCGGAGGTTAGGGAGATTGTTCGTCTCCATGGGGTGCCAGTATCGATTATCTCTGATCGGGGTACGCAGTTTACCTCGCGGTTCGGGAGAGCGGTCCAGCGGGAGTTAGGCACTCAGGTTCAGTTGAGTACAGCATTTCATCCTCAGACGGATGGCCAGTCCGAGAGGACTATTCAGATTCTTGAGGACATGCTTCGAGCCTGCGTTATTGATTTCGAAGGCTCGTGGGATCAGTTTCTACCATTAGCAGAGTTCGCCTACAATAACAGCTACCAATCTAGCATCCAGATGGCTCCGTATGAGGCGTTGTATGGTAGGCGATGTCGATCACCAGTCGGATGGTTTGAACCGGGAGAGGCTCGGTTGTTGGGTACGGACTTAGTTCAGGAGGCCTTAGATAAGGTCAAGACTATTCAGGAGAGATTGCGTTCAGCTCAGTCTAGGCAAAAGACTTATGCGGATCGTAAGGTTCGAGATGTAGATTTCATGGTTGGTGAACGAGTATTGCTTCGGGTGTCGCCTATGAAGGGCGTGATGAGGTTCGGAAAGAAGGGCAAGCTCAGCCCTAGGTATATTGGTCCATTTGAGATTCTAGACAGAGTGGGAGGGTGGCTTACAGATTAGCTTTGCCGCCTAGCTTATCAGCCGTGCATCCAGTTTTTCATGTATCTATGCTTCGGAGATACCACGGTGATCCCACACATGTGTTAGACTACAGTACTGTCCAATTGGACAATGATCTATCTTACGAGGAGGAGCCGGTAGCCATTCTAGACCGGCAGGTTCGACAGTTGAGGTCGAAGAGTTATCCTTCTGTGCGTGTTCAGTGGAGAGGTCAGCCTCCTGAGGCATCGACCTGGGAGTCCGAGTCTGATATGCGGAGCCGCTACCCACACTTGTTTCCCGACTCAGGTACTTCTTTCTTTTGTCCGTTCGAGGACGAACGGTTGTTTTAGAGGTGGAGATTGTGACGACCCAAAGGGTCATCACTTATTTAATTAATCATTTCGAGCTTCGGAGGCCTTGAAAACCTCATTCTATGTTGTCTCGATTTACGTGCACGATCCGAGCATGTAGCCGAAAGATTTTGTGATAGAAAATATGAATTCTATGAGAAATTTGGATAAAAATGATATTAATATTGATATGGTTGACTTCGGTCAACATTTTTGGTAAACGGATCCGGACCCGAGATTTGATGGTCCCGAGAGGTCCGTAGGAAAATATGGGACTTGGACATGCGTCCGGAGTCGAATTCCGAGGCCTAGAGCCCAAGTTATGAATTTTTATGTGAAATTGTTTTTGATGCAATTATTAAAGGAAATAAATTAATTGACCTTGGTATCGGGCTCGTATTTTGGTTCCGACGCCCGGTACAAGTCTTAAATATTATATATGTGATTTCTCTGTAAAGTTTGGTGACATTTGGATGTCGTTTGAGAGGTTTTGGACCTTGAGTCCCAAGTTTGAAAGTTTTGAAAACTAAAGGTATGACTTGATTTGATGAAAACGAGGTGATATTGGCGATGTGATCGCACGAACAAGTTCATAATGTGTTTTCGAGGTTATGTGCATATTTGGTTTGGAGCCCCGAGGGCTCGGGTGAACTTTGGATAGGCCACGAGGTCAATTTTTCATGTTAGAAGTTGCTGTCTGCAACTGGTCTACAGAGTTCGCAAATGCGAACAATAGTTCGCAAATGCGAACTCCCCACTATTATGCAGAGTTCGCAAATGCGAACAATAGTTCGCAAATGCGAACTCCCCCCCTATTGTGTCTGTGTTCGCAAATGCGAGCTACAGTTCGCAAATGCGAACTGGCCACTATTCTGCCTGGGTTCGCAAATGCGAACAATAGTTCGCAAATGCGAACCTCCCCATATTTAGCCTCTGTTCGCAATTGCGAACAATAGTTCGCAAATGCGAACTTCCCAGTTTTGCCTTGGCTTCGCAAATGCGAAGAAAAGTTCGCAAATGCGAACTTCCCACCCTTAGCTTATTTTTCAAACTCCGGAAATTGGTCGGGGTTCGCAATTGCGAACCCATGTTCGCAAATGCGAACACAGAGACATGAAAAACACGAATTTCAGTCATATCTTCACATTTTACAAAACCAAAACACCCATTTGCGATTCTTCAAGGATTTCTTCTTCATCAAAACGATTGTAAGTCACTTTTTACTTAATTCTTTCAATTCCTAACATCATTAAACATGTTTTTCATAAGAAATCAAAGATTTTCATGGTAAAATTCTTGTTTTTGTTAGAAAATAGGGTTTTTCATAAATTAGGGAATTGGACCTCGAATTGAGGTCCGATTTTGAAACAAATTATATATATGAACTCGTGGGGGAATGGGTAACCGGATTTTGGTCCTAACCCCGAATTCCGACCATATGGGCCCGGGGTTGAAATTCACTATTCATGGCAGAATGTTGTAAAAGTAGTATTTGGTATTAGGAATTAGTTTGTTGAGTAGAATTGATGATATTAAATCAATTGTGTATAGATACGGTTGGGTTGGAGCCAAATTGAAAGAAAAGACATTTCCACGGAGTGAATTGTTCATAAGCATTCGAGGTAAGTGTTTGTTCTATCCTAGCTTGAGGGAATAGGATTATGTGTTATGTGTTATGTGATCGAGTGTGGTGTATGGGCTGTGGTGACGAGCATCCATACACCTGGCGTCTAGTATGACCGTGAGTCGTTGGAAAATAATTATTTTGAGATATATTACAGATGAATTGTTATTGTCCTCCCTTATTGGGACTTGTTGTGAAGATAAACATTGATTGCCCTTGATGGGACGGTTTATGAATTACTATTTCCTCTTTGCCCTTAACTCTGTGATTGTTATTTGGGTGAGGAAGAGTGATAATGCACGAAGGGTGATGTCGTGCCATGTTTATTTATTTATGCACGAAGGTTAATGCCGTGCCATGTTTATTTATTGATTATGCACGAAGGATCATGCCGTGCCCTATTATTGATTATGCACGAAGGATCATGCCGTGCCCTATTATTGATTATGCACGAAGGATCATGCCGTGCCCCTGTTATTGAACCATGTACGAAGGATCATGCCGTACTATGGATGTGAGGATGAGAGTAAAAGCACGAAGGGTGATGCCGTGTACTTTATTTGTTTATTTGGCGAGGATGAGAGTAAAAGCACGAAGGGTGATGCCGTGCAATTGCTTGCTATTTCTTGAAGTGATATTATTCGTGTTTACATTATACTTTGTTTTCTTTGTGAAATTATTAACCGTGGTTAATTGTTGAATTCTTTAAGATATTCCTTATTGTGTTATTACTTGATTATTTCTTGTTATTTTGTGGTACACATATATATATATTGAATTGCACAGGTTTATGTGAGTGTCTGGTCCTAGGCTTGTCACTACTTCGCCGGGATAGGTCAGGCACTTACCAGCACATGGGGTCGGTTGTGCTGATGCTACACTTCTGTGCGTTTTTGCACAGGTCCAAGTTACGATCAAGAGCAGCAGCAGCAGTAAATTGATTGCGTGGGAGTTGATCACATTTGAGACCGAGGTAGCTTGCAGACGTCCGCAGGCCCGGCGTCTCTCTCTTTATTTATGTTATTAGCTGTAGTCTCTTTGTTCCGAGACAAACAGAATTATGTTATATTTCCTTCGGACTTTTATGTGTAGTATTCCATAGTAGTTCGTGAGTTGGTGACTCCACGTCTTGGGTAGAGGATTTTAGTATTGATTTTCACCTTGTGAATTGTTATTTCCATTTTGATAAAGCATTCCGCATTTATTTAATTAAAATTGTGTTAAAAACAGGATAGTATGAATACAGTGGCTTGCCTAGCTACCACGAGTAGGCGCCATCACGATCCCGATGTTGGGGGAAAATCCGGGTCGTGACAGTAGGTCGGGTAAAACAGCCAAATCATTAAGGGCATAAAGGGAAACCAAAAAGGTAAAATGGTGAATTGTATAGAACATATAGGGTTAAGGGAGTCATTTATACCCCTGATTTCTGTAATTTTGTAGAAGTTTAAAGGTATAATGGTCTCCCTAAAAAGGAAAATCTGTAAAAATCTTTAACCCTTAGGGATACCTTGGTAAAAAGCCTCAAAGGGAATCTTTTAGAACCTTCCAGCACATGCTGGAAGGGATTTAATAACTGAAATAGAGGGGCTAAGTGTAAGTTTAATATTATTAAAGTGGGAGAAGTGGGATTTAGTCTCATACTCTCTCCCCAAGTCATCAGCCCCTTCTCACACCTATAAATATTCCTGAAAAGAGTGAATTAGGGGCTGGCTTTTGAAGAAAAAGTTTATAGAAAAGTAGTATTAATATAGAAATAGGCTTTTCCTGCATTATTTTCGAGTGAGAACTTTGGGATATTCATCTGATCTTTGTGGGTTTTTGCTCGAGTGTTTACCTGGATTTCTACTTGCTCTTGCTGTGATTTTCTATTTGTGGATATTCAATCTCACTGTTGCATTGGATGTTCGAGTTATTACTGTTGCTTATTTGCCTGAATGCCCTTAGACTCATTGGCTTTTCTTGTTGATCCAGGCACTCTTTTGTCCAAAACAAAGCTGTAAAGACTTGATTGAATGAAACGGAGCTCTAGATTTAGAACTCATTTTATATCTTGTATTTTGTAGCTATTCTTTCATTAGCTGTTTAATCTTAGATCTGTAGTGGTAGTATAGAATGTAGTAGCAGAAAAACAAACACAAAAACATTGTAATAGTATAATAGTGGGTAGTGTAGTGTAGCTAGTATATTCTGTCTAGTTTAATTAGGCAAACCTTAAAATATAAGTAAACTAATCATGATTTCAAATCGCTATTTACTCATTCACAGTAGTTTCGTAAACCACAATTCAATAGCTAATTACACTTTGTGAATATGCACTTAAACATAGGTAAGATCTGAAAAGGAAAAATGATAGATCAAACTGTAGTCCATTCATAACTGGAGTTCAATAATTCGTAATGAGCTAAGCTGCAGTAAAATCAGTAGTTTAATTATGTTAAAGTCCTTGAACCACTTGGATGTAGATATTTAAGTTATATCAATGAATGCTTAGGCTGTTTAAACCATGCTCATGTAACCAGTTTACTTATAAACCAAGGCTCGGATCTGATTAAGTTTTAAAAAGGGAATAATGAAATAGCTTAATCAGAACCAGATTTATGATGATAAGAGGTTTAGTTCATGATGAAATCAGTGGTATAATTGCAACTTTGTGCATAACTCGCCTTAGTCTTAGATAATCTGTAGGTAATTAATTTAATTGTTCTTCAAGCTTCTCATTTAATCAAACCGTTTCCTTAGAACTAGTATGTACTTCAAATGTTAGTGTAAACTCAGTAGTAGAGGTCAAAGGAAGAATTAGTCTATTAGTTCAAGCTTTTGTGTGCAGTAAATAGTCGATTCATAGTTAATGTTGATAATTGGTGTATTGATTTTCCTTTACTGAATAAATAAAAGTGCAATTTAATTTCCTTATTAATTCCAAATGTGTATATGTTCTTCTTCAATTGTTTAATTATGTCATTACGGTTCTCATTTAGTTTGGGCCCAATAGATAACGTGGGCCTGAACTTTCATACAAGGTAGACTGGGCCGCTGAGCGAAGGTTTGAAAACAGCCTGGGTCATCGAGACCTGGGCAGATCCAACACCCATTTGAGTAAATAACGCAAGAGCCTAGGCTCAATGGAATAAAGTAAAAAAATGGCCTGGGCTTGATATTGAAATGAATTTAACTAAGGGAAAAACATGTATAGAAAAATGTAGTCAAGCAATATGGTCGGACTTTAAATCACGTAATTGGGACGAGCCTCGCACAACATTAAATAGCGGGGCTCCCTTTAGTCATAAGATAACACAAATAGACCCGAGAAGGCTATTAGCAAATTCCATAGCCTCACCCAAAACAATTAAAATCCTATAGACCATTTAGGGCACGATTTAATATACTTTCCCTATGAATGAGTGTGCACCTGATGCAACTCAAATCTTAAATCCCGGCAAAGCCGAAATGTACCAGAGGTCACAGGCGTACTAGTTACGGTGTGACTCGAGGTGTGTTTTCGCGATGTCGTAATTCTATAAAATATTAAAGTAAAAGCACATACGTATTGTTAAAATCTGTAATGAGTCAAACAAGAGTCGAGAATGATGATTGAGCAACCGTGCTAAAACCACGGAATTTGGGAATGCTTAACACTTTCTCCCAGGTTAACAGAGTTCCTTATCCAGATCTTTGTTTCGCGGACATTAATAAAGGAGTCAATTTCCTCGGATTCGGGATTAACCGGTGACTTGGGACACCATTATTTTCCCAAGTGGCGACTCTGATAATTAAACAAAAATCCCGAACTGATTGTCTTTTAAGTGGAAAAACTCCTTCCTCTATGCTATTATATCCGTCTCGGGTATTTGAACATCGAGGTATACCTTACATATATACTATTATGTTGGGGTAGTAAAAAGGGAGGTGTGACAGAGTGCATACAATGTCGGCACCATGGCCCTTCATTGCATGGGGTATGGATGTCATTGGGCCGATTGAGCCAGCAACATCTAATGGGCACAGGTTTATTCTGGTTGCCATTGATTATTTTACTAAATGGTTGAGGCGAAAATGTTCAAGTCAATGACGAAGAAAGTAGTGGTTGATTTTGTGCATGCAAGCATCATTTGCCAGTTTGGAATTCCGAAGGTTATTATCATAGATAAAGGGGCCAATCTTAATAGTCATTTGATGGAGGAGACATGTCAGAAGTTTAAAATTACACACCGCAATTCCACACCATATCGCCCTAAGGTGAATAGAGCAGTTGAAGCAGCCAATAAGAACATTAATAAAATTCTTCGAAAAATGGTGGAAGGATCAAGGTAGTGGCATGAGAAATTACCATTTGCTTTGTTGGGATATCGCAATACTATTCACACTTCGGTAGGTGCATCTACTTATTCATTAGTGTATGGAACGGAGGCAGTGATACCTGTAGAAGTTGAAATACCCTCCCTTTGAATCATTGTGGAGGTGGAAATTGATGATGATGAATGGGTCAAAGCCCGACTGGAAAAATTGAATTTGATTGATGAAAAGAGATTGGCAGCAGTATGTCATGGGCAATTGTATCAACAGAGAATGGCCAGAGCTTATAATAAGAAAGTGCGTCCATGGAAATTTGAAGTCGGACAGTTGGTATTGAGGTGCATTTTGCCTCATTGGGCTGAAGCAAAAGGAAAGTTCACTCCCAACTGGCAGGGGCCATTTGTTGTATCACGGGTGTTGTCCAACGAGCATTATATCTAACAGATGAAGAGGGAAAATATGTAGAAATGGCTATCAATTCTGATGCAGTGAGGAGATATTATGTGTGATTTCTTTATCGTTATGTATCTGATTGTATTTGACATATTTTTTGAGATTGAAATGATGAAGGTACTTTGTTCCACTATCCAAACACTTTATCCATTGCTAACCCTTTGAGCCCTATTATATTTTCTTTCATATCCCTCTTTCAGAATCAATAACAAAATCAATAATTGAACGGGGAAATCAAGTTAAGAAAACAAAAGAAAAGAAGAAAAGAAAAAAGAGGAAAAGAAAAGAAGAAAAGAAAAAAAAGAAAAAAAAAGAGAAAAGAAAAAAAGGAAAAGAAAAGAATAAAAAAGAAAGAATGCAAAAAAGAAGAATGGGAGGAAGGAAACATCACAACAATGAAGCAATTTTATGATCTGAACTACGTTTGACTTGATCCTGAAATGGTACGTAGGCAGCCTCCCTAAGGTTTAGTCACAACAGAAGAAAAGTCCAAGAATCCCGAGAGAATGAAACTGGGGCAGAAGTTATGTTTGTTGTGGAATATATGATTCCGAAAGTTGTAATTTTTGAACCCATATTGGAATATTTTGAGCCTTTATACCCTTCTTTCAAAACCCATCCAAAAGCCACATTACGGTTCAAAAGAAGATCTTCTGATCAATTTTAAGAAATGGCAATACAAGTAGGTAAGACGAATCATGTTATGGACAACGCTCTGGTACTAGAAAATAAAAAACTGGAAATGAGAAAGTCTTATTGGTGAAAACCCTCACGGGCACCGTAAGGCAATGTGAGTTGAGAGATATTAAAATGAGAGAGTCTTATTGGTGAAAATGATCATGGGCACCGTAAGGCGATGTGAGTTGAGAGATATTTTAATGAGAGAGTCTTATTGGTGAAAACACTTATGGGCACCATAAGGTGAAAGTGAGTTTTCAAGAATGGGCAAATAAAAGAGTTTGTGGTGGAAAAGTGGCAGAACAAGTAAGGTATGGATGTTATCGAAGACCGGGTTGTGAAATATGGAACAACAAAGGGGGCAATTGACAGTTGGTTGGTTGGACAGACTAGGCTGGTTGATCCAAAATAAATGGCATGATCAATCGAGTCAGCCTTTCCACTCATATAAGTCCTATACTCTTCTCTTTTTCAGAGTCTTCTATCCTTAAAACTTCGAGGTCATTGCAATTCATTCTTCTTGAAATTTGTCTATAAGACATTTGTAGTCAAAGGTAACTACCAGCTTCCTAGTTGTATGGCACAATGAGATCGAGACTTATTAAAGGAAGTTGAAACAAGAAGGACCAATGGTACTTAGATGGTTGGGAAAAGAAGCAAAAATTCACAAGAAAAAGGAAAAAGAAACACCAGGACAGTAACATGAGAAATAATTGGATCATTGGGATCAGAAGGTTTGCAAGGAAGCTGGAAATCACGGCAAGACAAAACAAGTTCACGAAGCAAGTCGGAGCAAGTTTAGAAGTGTGAGCATGGCCAACAAGAACGCCAGCAGCTAACCACCATTTTATACTAACAAGTTGTTTTTTTTATTAGAACAGGGTCGAAAGATTCAAATTCTTACTAATCACTTTAAAGTGAATGTGTCTAATGTGGATAACAAGGGAACACAGAAAGTTTCAGCGATCAGGCACCCACTTAGAGAACAAGGGAGGACAGTTCAAGTTTTAAGGGAAAGTAGCAATATTCAAAGGAATCCATTTCAAGTTTTAGCAGTCGGGCGCCCACCTGGAAAACAAGGGAAGTATAGTTTTAGCTTTCAATTTGTATATTTGATAATATGTTGTACCTAGTTACCGAAGTGGGGTAGAAAATTTTCTTCATTTTGTATGTTTGTTGTACGTAGGCGCCCACCTGAAAAACAAGGGAATACATTTCAAAATCAGCAAGCAGGCACCCACCTAAAGAACAAGGGAATACATTTCAAAATTAGCAAGCAGGTACCCACCTGAAGAACAAAGGAATACATTTCAAATACAGTAAGCAGGCACCCACCTGAAAAACTAGGGAAGTACAATCTGAATTTTAGTTTTGAATTTTAATATCTGATAACTTGATATGCCCAGTCACCATACCGGGGCAGAAAATTTTCTTTGTTTGTCTATTTTTGTAAGCAGGCGCCCACCTAAAGAATAAGGGAACATCTTTTCAAATACAGTAAGCAGGCACCCACTTGGAAAATAAGGGAAGTACAATATGAATTTTAGTTTTGAATTTTAATATCTGATAACATGATATGCCCAGTCACCATACTAGGGGAGAAAATTTTCTTTGTTTGTCTATTTCAGTGAAGAGGTCAGCCTCCTAAGACATCGACCTGGGAGTCCGAGTCTGATTTGCGGACCCGTTACCCTCATCTATTTCCTTACTTATGTACTACTTTCTTTTATCTATTCGATGATGAATGATTGTTTTAGAGGTGGATGATGTGACGACCCAAAGGGTCATCACCGTATTTCTCCTTTTATCTGTCACGACCCTAGTTCACCAATTGTGAACATGTCGTGATGGCACCCAATCCCCACGACTAGGTAAGCCTAACACGTTGCGGAATCCATAAATTATAAACACTTAAATAGGAAACAGCGGAAAATAACATAAAAGATATGTAATCCGTGCCGCTTGGCACATACATCCGTCACAAAATAAATAAAACACTACCAAGATCCGGAACCCCACGGTAACACAGACTAAAAGAGAAATACAACTGGGGCTCTATGTATAAAGAGTTTCTAACAACGAAATGAGGAAAAATGCCAACTAGAAATACTAGAATAGAAGGGAAGCCTCCGGATCCGCGGACGTAGCAGATCATACCTCGAAGTCTCCCAGAAAGCTGCAGAATCACCTAGTACGAGCCTCCTCTGATGTACCCGGATCTGCACAACAAAAGTGTGCAGAAGAGTAGCATGAGTACACCACGGCGGTACTCAGTAAGTGCCAAGCCTAACCTCGATGGAGTAGTGACGAGGAAGGTCGTGGCCCTACTGAGAGAACAATAACAAAAAGACAATAACAATAATAAGCAGTTTAACAGATAACAACAAAATTTCCAAAATAACAACATTTACTGAAACCGTCTACAATCAAGCTAATAACAAATAACCAACTCAATAAACAAGTCCAGGATCTGTGGGAATTGAACCCACAGTCCCATTCTCAGTACCCATGGGTCTCCGGGAATCGAACCCGCAGCCCATGTATCAATAGTATCACAATAACTCAGGATCTCCGGGAATCGAACCCGCAGTCCCTACCAATAACTCAGGATCTCGGGAATCGAACCCGTAGTCCCTACCAATAACTCAGGATCTCGGAATCGAACCCGCAGTCCCTACCAATAAATAACTCAGGATCTCGGGAATCGAACCCGCAGTCCCTACCAATAAATAACTCAGGATCTCGGGAATCGAACCCGCAGTCCCTACCAATAAATAACTCGGGATCTCGGGAATCGAACCCGCAGTCCCTACCAATAAATAACTCAGGATCTCGGGAATCGAACCCGTAGTCCCTACCAATATCACGTCGGGTCTCTGGGAATCGAACCCACAGCCCTGGGTCTCCGGGAATCGAACCCGCAGTCCACAAACACAACCAATTAAGGAAATCCACAGAGAGAAATAATTATGCTCAACTATAACTTCACCGAAAAATAGTGCCAATAATTAACAAGGAATTCAAACAAGGCAGTTAGGCAACCAAACAGCTAAGTGCTACCTAATCATGCTCTTCTAACCACTACCGGGTAAAATATCAAATTAACAACCAAAGACAGGGATATCGCTCATCGAACATTTCTGAATAAAATACGTGTTCATCAACCAGCGCATGTACACGCCCGTCACCTCGCGTACAAGGCATTTCAACTATCACATAATATCCTAGGGGTGAAAATTCCCCCACACGAGGTTAGACAAGCCACTTACCTCAATTCCGGTACAAAACCGCTAAGCAATAACCCTCTTGCCACGAATGTCGGCCTCCACAAGTGTAGAATCTGATAAAATTAATAGAATCACGTCAAAATAGGCCAATTGGGCATTACCCAATCAAATTAACTCAAAATTCACCAAAACCCACAAGTTGCCAAAACCCGACTTTCGGTACGCTTATCGAAAAATCACGAAAGTCACATATTCGGAACCCTCATTTCAATACGAGTCTAAGCATATCAATTTTACCAAAATCGGACTCCATTTGCCCATTCAAAACCTTGATTTTCTAAAGTCCAAGACTAGGGCTAAACCCTCCATAATTACCCCAAATTCCTCCATTTTCATGATATAATTGCATGATATTATCAATACTAATCATAATATGAGTTCATAGTTGATTACCTGATGTTTTCCCTTGATTTCCTCCTCAAAATCGCCCAAAATCGCCCTTAAGCCGAGACCCCCAAATGTTAAAAATGTTTCTGAAATTTTTTCTAACTTCGGATACACTTACTTACAGCGATTTTCGCTTCTGCGGAACATTTTCCGCTTCTACGCTCCCGTATCCGCGACCAAAGGGTCGCTTCTGCGGTTCCAGGCCTAGCCGGCCATTTCCGCTTCTGCGATATGCGGACCGCTTCTGCGCGTCCGCTTCTGCGAAGGCTCGATCGCCCCTGCGGAAAGTTCCGCTTCTGCGGCTAGGCGTCCGCCTCTGCGGACTCGCCCAAGCGGCTCCCTTCCGCTTCAGCGATGGCCGCTTCTGCGGCTCCTCTCCGCTTCCGCGATTCCGCTTCAGCGGAAAATTCTCCGCTTCTGCGGCCACAAGCGCTTCAGCGCTCCAACATCCGCTTCTGCGGACTCGCTCCTGCGACCAAAATTCCGCAGGAGCGAAAATGACAGAACCAGAACTCCCAACCTGAAATTTCCATGATTTTTCTCCCGTTCAACCATCCGAAAATACCCCGAGGCCCCCGGGACCTCATCCAAACATACCAACACACCTTCATACCTTATTCGAACTTGCTCAAATCCTCAAAACACGTCTAACAACATCAAAACTCATAATTCGCATCGAATTCAAGCCTAAATTCCTTAAAACATTCCAAATTACACATTCAATCAAAAACCCGTCCAAACGACGTCCGAATGACCTCGAAAATTTGCGGACATATCCAAAATCACATAACGAAGCTACAGAAATTGTCGGAATTCCATTCCGACCCCCGGATCAAAATCTCACCTATCGATCGGATTCGCCAAAATTTCAACCTTCGGCATTTCAAGCCTAATTGAGCTACGGACCTCCAAAATACATTCCGAACACGCTCCTAACCCCGAAATCACCTAACGAAGCTAATGGAACCATCGGATTTCCGTTCCGAGATCGTCTTAACACCGTTCCAGCTACGGACCATTTTCTAGTTTCAAAGCTCTTATTTAGGGACTAAGTGTCCCAAAATGCTCAAATTTTCGGAACCGACTCTCCCGGCAACCCACAATAGCAGAAATGAACTTAGGGGAACAGTTAAATTAGGGATTGGGGCGTAATTTTCTAAAACGACCGGTCGGGTCGTTACATCTTCCCACACTTAAAGATTCGTTCGTCCTCGAACGAGCATAGAAAACATACCTGGAGTAGTGAAAAGATGAGGGTACTGGCTGCGCATATCCTGCTCGGTCTCCCAAGTCGCCTCCTCGACCGGCCGGCCCCGCCACTGAACCTTTACCGAAGCGATGTTCTTTGACCTTAGCTTTCTGACTTGCCTGTCTAGAATGGCTACTGGCTCCTCAACATAAGACAGATCCTTGTCTAGCTGAACAGATGTGAAATCCAACACGTGCGACGGGTCGCCATGGTATCTCCGGAGCATGGAGACATGAAATACGGGGTGAACTCCGGCTAGGCTGGGAGGTAAGGCCAACTCATAAGCAACCTCCCCAACACGCCTCAAAATCTCAAAAGGGCCAATAAATCTAGGACTCAGCCTTCCTTTCTTCCCAAACCTCATAACGCCCTTCATGGGCGAGACTCGAAGCAGAACCCGCTCACCAACCATAAAAGCCACATCGCGAACCTTCTTGTCCGCATAACTCTTCTGTCTGGACTGGGCCGCACGAAGTCTGTCCTGAATCACCGTGACCTTGTCCATAGCCTCCTGAACCATATCAGTACCTAGCAACCTGGCCTCGCCCGGCTCAAACCAACCCACGGGAGACCTGCACCTCCTACCATATAGGGCCTCGTACGGTGCCATCCGAATACTAGACTGGTAGCTGTTGTTATAAGCAAACTCCGCCAGTGGCAGAAGTGATCCCATGAACCTCCAAACTCAATCACGCACGCACGGAGCATATCCTCCAAAAAACTGAATAGTGTGCTCGGACTGACCATCAGTCTGGGGGTGAAACATTGTGCTCAGCTCTACCCGAGTACCTAACTCCTGCTGTACGGCTCTCCAGAACCGTGAAGTGAACTGAGTGCCTCTATCTGAAATGATGGACACTGGAATACCATGCAGCCGAACTATCTCCTTGATATAGATCTCCGCCAGCCGCTCCGATGAATAAGTAGTGCTCACCGGTATAAAATGGGCGGACTTGGTCAGCCGATCCACAATAACCCAAATGGAATCAAACTTCCTAACAGTCCGTGGAAGCCCGGATACAAAGTCCATGGTGATGCGCTCCCATTTCCACTCTGGAATCTCAATCCGCTGCATCAATCCACCCGGGTGCTGATGCTCATACTTCACCTGCTGGCAGTTGAGGCATCTAGAAACATAATCAACTATATCCCTCTTCATCCGCCTCCACCAGTAATGCTGTTTCAAGTCCCGATACATCTTCGCGGCACCCGGATGGATGGAATACCGCGAACTATGGGCCTCTGCTAGAATCAGCTCTCGAAGATCATCTACATTGGGCACACAGATACGCCCCCGCATCCTCATAACTCCATCATCCCCGATGGTAACATCTCGAGCATCACCACGCCGAACTCTATCCTGAAGGACAAGCAAATGAGGGTCGTCGAACTGACGCTCCTTGATGCGGTCAAATAGAGAAGACCGAGAAACCACACAAGCTAGAACCCGGCCGGGCTCCGAAAGATCCAGTCTAACCAACTGCCTGGCCAAAGCCTGAACATCCATCGCCATAGGCCTCTCCGAAGCTGGTAGATATGCCAAACTCCCCAAACTCTCCTCCCGGTGACTCAAGGCATCGACAACTACATTGGCCTTGCCCGGATGATAGAGAATAGTAATATCATAGTCCTTCGACAGCTCCAACCATCTCCTCTGACGCATGTTCAGGTCATTCTGCTTAAGAAAGTGCTACAAGCTCCGATGATCAGTGTAGATCTCACAAGGAACCCCATACAAATAATGACGCCAAATTTTTAAGGCGTAAACAATGGCAGCTAGCTCCAAATCATGAACAGGGTAATTCTTCTCATGCACCTTCAGCTGTCTCGACGCGTAGGCAATCACCCTACCGTCCCGCATCAATACCGCACCGAGTCCAACTCGTGAGGCATCACAATATACAGTATAGGACCCCGAACCTGTAGGCAACATCAATATAGGGGCCGAAGTCAACGCTGTCTTGAGCTTCTGAAAGCTCGCCTCACACTCGTCTGTCCACCGAAAAGGGGCACCCTTTTGGGTCAATCTAGTCATAGGTGCTGCAATCGAAGAGAACCCCTCTACGAAACGACGGTAGTAGCCCGCCAAACCAAGGAAACTGCGAATCTCAGTAGCGGAGGAGGGTCTGGGCCAACTCTGCACGGCCTCCACCTTCCTCGGATCTACTCGAATACCATCACTCGACACCACGTGGCCCAAAAATGCCACCGAACTCAACCAAAATTCACATTTAGAGAACTTGGCATAAAGCTGCTTCTCCCTCAGAATCTGAAGCACTATCCTCAAATGTTGCTCGTGCTCTTCCCGGCTCCGAGAATATACTAGAATATCATCAATGAAGACAATCACGAACGAGTCCAGATAAGGCCTGAACACACTGTGCATCAAATGCATAAATGCTGCTGGAGCATTAGTCAACCCAAAAGACATCACGAGGAACTCATAGTGACCATACCGGGTCCCGAAGGCAGTCTTCGGGATATCTGGCTCCCGAATCTTCAGCTGGTGATACCCAGAGCGCAAATCAATCTTAGAGAACACATGTGCGCCCTGTAACTGGTCAAATAAATCATCAATACGGGGCAAAGGATACCGGTTCTTCACTGTAACCTTATTCAGCTGACGATAGTCAATACACATACGCATAGAACCGTCCTTTTTCTTCACAAACAATACAAGAGCACCCCAAGGCGAAACACTGGGTCGAATAAAACCCTTGCCCAATAACTCCTGTAACTGATCCTTCAACTCCTTTAATTCAGGAGGAGCCATACGGTACGGTGGAATAGAAATGGGCCGAGTGCCCGGCAACAAGTCAATAGCAAAGTCAATGTCTCTGTCAGGCGGCATGCCCGGAAGATCAGCTGGAAATACATCAGCAAAGTCACGTACCACATGAACAGAATCAATAGAGGGAGGGTCAATACCTGACGTCCCGCACATAGGCAAGATAAGCAGCACACCCCTTCTCAACCATACGCTGAGCTCTGAGAAAAGAAATAACACGGCTAGGGGTGTGATCTAGAGTACCACTCCACTCAATACGTGGAATGCCTGGCATAGCCAGCGTCACGGTCTTGGCGTGACAATCAAGAATAGCATAATGGGGCGACAACCAGTCCATGCCCAGAATAATATCAAAATCGACCATCCCGAGCAACAATAGATCCGCTCTGGTCTCAAAATCACAAATGGTAACCAAACACGACCGATATACACGGTCCACGACCAAAGAATCACCCACCGGAGTGGAAACATAAATGGGGGCACTCAAAGAATCCCGAGGCACACCCAGGTGAGAAGCAAAGTAAGAAGACACATATGAAAAAGTGGAACCAGGGTCGAATAGAACCGATGCCTCCCCGTGACTAACCAGAATAATACCTGTGATAACAGAATCAGATGCAATAGCCGCAGTGCGATCAGGAATAGCATAGAATCTGGCCTGTCCCCCCTCTCGAGGGCGGCCTTTGGAACTCTGACCCCCGCCCCTGGCTGGCTGGGCAGGTGGAGTGGCAGCTGGGGCTGGAATGATAGCCTGCTGGCCCTGAGAACCACGCTGATGCTGCGAAGATTGAGGAGGTGCTCCTCTCCTACGCCTAGGGCACTCCTAACCAGATGGCGAGTATCCCCGCACTCAAAACAAGCTTTGGGAGGACGCGGTGGCTGTGATTGACCGGCCTCACCCCCACTAGTCTGACCCCTGGAAGGACCCCGCGTAGGAGGTGCACTGGAAACTGGGGGAGCATAATAAGGCTCCCGAGGTGCTGGGAAGACCCGGAGTACCACCGGCCGCGGGCAATGCCGAGTGAACCGGACGACCGGAATATCCCCCGCCAAAACGACCGGCCGCCGAAGTGCGGGCACCAACAGAAATGGCCCGACTCACGAGACCTCTTGGCCTCTCTATCTCCACGCTCTCTAGGGAGCATACTCTCGATCCTCCCGGCAATGCTAACTGCCTGCTGATAAGATATATCTGTCTCCAACTCTCTGGCCATGCTGGATCGGATAGGCGGAATCGGGCCCTCAATAAATCTCCGCACTCTCTCCCGAACCGTGGCTACCAAGGCCGGTGCATGCCCGGCCAGACGGGTGAAACTGATGGCATACTCCGATACTGACATGGAGCCCCGTCGCAACCGCTCAAACTCCGAGCGCCAAGAATCCCTAAGGCTCTGTGGAACAAACTCCCTCAAAAATAGATCCGAAAACTGCGTCCAAGTCAATGAAGCAGACTCCTCTGGACTATCCAACTCATACGTGCGCCACCAATCATAAGCAGCCCCGCGAAACCGAAAAGCAGTGAAGGAAACCCCGCCGGTCTCCACAATCCCCATAGTACGAAGAATACGATGACACTCCTCCGGAAAACCCAATGCATCATCCTGAAGCCAGGCCACTAAACACCGGAGGATCATATTTCTTGAACCTCTCTAATCTACGCCGCTCGTCCTCGGAGGCAGCTGGTCCACCTCCCGGTTGTGCCGGGAGCGGCGGAAGGCATAACCAAAACATCCGGAACATGTCCCACCGGCACACGCCGCTCCGGTGTAACGGCTACGGGAGTTCGGGCCCCTCCCCCGGCCTGAGATGTAGCCGCGACGAGAGGAAGCAGTCCTGCCTGAGCTAAAGTGGTATACATACTCATGAACTGGGCCAGGGTCTCCTGTAGTGCTGGAGTAGTAGCAGCTGTAGTCGGTGTACCAGGTGCCTGCGCTCCAACCTGGTCTACCTGTGGCACCTCAGCGGCAGTGCGCGCGGGTGCTGTGGCTGCACCTCGGGCACGTCCTCGTCCTCTACCTCGGCCCCGGCCTCTGACGGCGGCAACAGGGGGCGCGGGTACTTGATCGTCGCGAGTAGCTCGTGTCCTCACCATCCGTGAGAGAATAGAAAGCAATAGTTTAGATTTTTGATGCCAAAAATGTCGCACGACAAGGAATCCAAAAGAAATGAAGAGTTTCCTAAACAGTTACATAGCCCCTCGTAGATAAATACGGACGTCTCCGTATCGATCGGCGAGACTCTAAATAACCGGTCTGTGTCCCGTGACTCCTATGAACCTAAGAGCTTTGATACCAACTTGTCACGACCCTAGTTCACCAATTGTGAACATGTCGTGATGGCACCCAGAGTCCCCACGACTAGGTAAGCCTAACACGTTGCGGAATCCATAAATTATAAACACTTAAATAGGAAACAATGGAAAATAACATAAAAGATATGTAATCCGTGCCGCTTGGCACATACATCCGTCACAAAATAAATAAAACACTACCAAGATCCGAAACCCCACGGTAACACAGACTAAAAGAGAAATACAACCGGGGCTCTATGTATAAAGAGTTTCTAACAACGAAATGAGGAAAAATGTCAACTAGTAATACTAGAATAGAAGGGAAGCCTCCGGATCCGCGGACGTAGCGGATCATACCTCGAAGTCTCCCAGAAAGCTGCGGAATCACCTAGTACGAGCCTGCTCCGATGTACCTGGATCTGCACAACAAAAGTGTGCAGAAGAGTAGCATGAGTACACCACGGCGGTACTCAGCAAGTGCCAAGCCTAACCTCGATGGAGTAGTGACGAGGAAGGTCAGGGCCCTACTGAGAACAATAATAATATGATGATAACAAAATAAACAATTTAACAGATAACAACAAAATTTCCAAAATAACAACATTTACTGAAACCGTCTACAATCAAGCTAATAACAAATAACCAACTCAATAAACAAGTCCAGGATCTGTGGGAATTGAACCCACAGTCCCATTCTCAGTACCCCTGGGTCTCCGGGAATCGAACCCGCAGCCCATGTCTCAATAATATCACAATAACTCAGGATCTCTGGGAATCGAACCCGCAGTCCCTACCAATAACTCAGGATCTCGGAATCGAACCCGTAGTCTACATTTCAATAAATCTCAGGATCTCGAGAATCGAACCCGTAGTCCACATTTCAATAATCTTAGGATCTCGGGAATCGAACCCGCAGTCCCTACCAATAAATAACTCAGGATCTCGGGAATCGAACCCGCAGTCCCTACCAATAAATAACTCAGGATCTCGGGAATCGAACCCGCAGTCCCTACCAATAAATAACTCAGGATCTCGGGAATCGAACCCGTAGTCCCTACCAATATCACGTCGGGTCTCTGGGAATCGAACCCACACCCCTGGGTCTCCGGGAATCGAACCCGCAGTCCACAAACACAGCCAATTAAGGAAATCCACAGAGAGAAATAATTATGCTCAACTATAACTTCACCGAAAAATAGTGCCAATAATTAACAAGGAATTCAAACAAGGCAGTTAGGCAACCAAACAGTTAAGTGCTACCTAATCATGCTCTTCTAACCACTACCGGGTAAAATATCAAATTAACAACCAAAGACAGGGATATCGCTCATCGAACATTTCTGAATAAAATACGTGTTCATCAACCAGCGCATGTACACGCCCGTCACCTCGCGTACAAGGCATTTCAACTATCACATAATATCCTAGGGGTGAAAATTCCCCCACACGAGGTTAGACAAGCCACTTACCTCAATTCCGGTACAAAACCGCTAAGCAATAACCCTCTTGCCACGAATGTCGGCCTCCACAAGTGTAGAATCTGATAAAATTAATAGAATCACGTCAAAATAGGCCAATTGGGCATTACCCAATCAAATTAACTCAAAATTCACCAAAACCCACAAGTTGCCAAAACCCGACTTTCGGTACGCTTATCGAAAAATCACGAAAGTCACATATTCGGAACCCTCATTTCAATACGAGTCTAAGCATATCAATTTTACCAAAATCGGACTCCATTTGCCCATTCAAAACCTTGATTTTCTAAAGTCCAAGACTAGGGCTAAACCCTCCATAATTACCCCAAATTCCTCCATTTTCATGATATAATTGCATGATATTATCAATACTAACCATAATATGAGTTCATAGTTGATTACCTGATGTTTTCCCTTGATTTCCTCCTCAAAATCGCCCAAAATCGCCCTTAAGCCGAGACCCCCAAATGTTAAAATGTTTCTGAAATTTTTCTAACTTCCTGATACACTTACTTACAGCGATTTTCGCTTCTGCGGAACATTTTCCGCTTCTACGCTCCCGTATCCGCGACCAAAGGGTCGCTTCTGCGGTTCCAGGCCTAGCCGGCCATTTCCGCTTCTGCGATATGCGGACCGCTTCTGCGCGTCCGCTTCTGCGAAGGCTCGATCGCCCTTGCGGAAGGTTCCGCTTCTGCGGCTAACGTCCGCCTCTGCGGACTCGCCCAAGCGGCTCCCTTCCGCTTCAGCGATGGCCGCTTCTGCGGCTCCTCTCCGCTTCCGCGATTCCGCTTCAGCGGAAAATTCTCCGCTTCTGCGGCCACAAGCGCTTCAGCGCTCCAACATCCGCTTCTGCGGACTCGCTCCTGCGACCAAAATTCCGCAGGAGCGAAAATGACAGAACCAGAACTCCCAACCTGAAATTTCCATGATTTTTCTCCCGTTCAACCATCCGAAAATACCCCGAGGCCCCCGGGACCTCATCCAAACATACCAACACACCTTCATACCTTATTCGAACTTGCTCAAATCCTCAAAACACGTCTAACAACATCAAAACTCATAATTCGCATCGAATTCAAGCCTAAATTCCTTAAAACATTCCAAATTACACATTCAATCAAAAACCCGTCCAAACGACGTCCGAATGACCTGAAAATTTGCGGACATATCCAAAATCACATAACGAAGCTACAGAAATTGTCGGAATTCCATTCCGACCCCCGGATCAAAATCTCACCTATCGATCGGATTCGCCAAAATTTCAACCTTCGGCATTTCAAGCCTAATTGAGCTACGGACCTCCAAAATACATTCCGAACACGCTCCTAACCCCGAAATCACCTAACGAAGCTAATGGAACCATCGGATTTCCGTTCCGAGATCGTCTTAACACCGTTCCAGCTACGGACCATTTTCTAGTTTCAAAGCTCTTATTTAGGGACTAAGTGTCCCAAAATGCTCAAATTTTCGGAACCGACTCTCCCGGCAACCCACAATAGCAGAAATGAACTTAGGGGAACAGTTAAATTAGGGATTGGGGCGTAATTTTCTAAAACGACCGGTCGGGTCGTTACATTATCTATGCTTCCAAGGCCTTGGAAACCTCACTTTTGGTTTCCTCGATTTACATGCACAGTCCAGGCACGAAGCCAAAAATGTTTTATGTTAAAATATATGAATTATGTAAAAACTTTGAAGAATTATGATATTAATGTTGATATAGTTGTCTTTGGTCAACATTTTGAGTAAACGGACCCAGACCAATGATGTGATGATTCCGAAAAGTCCGTAGAAAAATATGGGACTCAGGCATGTGCCTAGAGTCGAAATCCGAGGTCCAGAACCCCGGTAAAGGAATTTTTCTGTTAAACTGTTTTCTGAAATTATTAAGGAAAATGAAAATGAAAATGAGTTAGAAAATATAGGTATCAGGCTCATATTTTGGTTCTGACGCCGGGTACAGGTCACAAATAATGGTTAAGCGCTTCATGTATTGTTTGGTTGAAAACGGACGTCGTTTGACGTGTTTCGGACTAAAAATAGGAAATTTTGATGTTTTGAACTTTGTAATGAAATTTATGAGTTTTGGGGTCTGATTCATTGAATTTGATGATTATTATAGTGATTTGATCACTCGAGCAAGTTTGTAGGATGAGATTGAGTTAGTGTGTGTGTTTGGTTTGGAGCCCCGAGGGCTCGGGAGTGATTTCAGGGGTAGTTCGAGATGTTTTTGCACTTGAAAATGCATCAGAAAAATCTGGTATGTTGCAGATAGTTTTTACTCTTCACGAACACGGCACTCGGCTCGCGTTCGCATAGCCCAAATTCTTTAACCCTCCGCGTTCGCGTCCACCAGGTCATGTTCGCGTAGTTCTTCTAGGTTCTCCTTCGCGTCCAAGGTCACGCAATCACGTAGCTTCACACCCCTCTTCATCGTGTTCGCGGATGGTATCACGCGTTCGCGTAGAGCAACCCAGGACCCCCTACCTTCCTTCTTCACATTCACATAAGCCTAATCACGAATGCTATAGGTCCCAGCATTTCCTCATCGCGAGCGCATCCCAGGTGACGCAAACGCATAGAACAAATTTCTCCACCGAATTTAATAAAAACCAGAACTGTCCACTTTGGGATTTTTACACTTTTCTCACACGAACCTCTCTCTCAAACCCCCCATTGAAGAGTTGCAAGCTTCCTTTCCTCCATAACTCTCTGGGTAAGTTTTCTTAACATTGTTTCCTCATTATTTCATCAACATCAATCAAATTCTTAGGCCTAAACATGTGAAAATAGGTAAAAAAAATTAGAGAATTGGGTAAAATTAGGGTTTTCAAAGAAATCGTGATTTGGACCTCGTTTTGGGTCAGATTTAAGAACAAATTATATATTTGAACTCGTGGGAGTATGGGTAAATTTATTTCGGTTCGAACCTCGGGTTTTTACCAAGCGGGCCCGGGGTCAATTTTGCAAATTTTGGGCAGAATGTTAGAAAGATTATAATTAGGCATTTGGGTTGGATTGTTGAGTATTATTGATGATATTAAATAAATTGTATATAGATACGATTGAATTGGAGTGAAATTCAAAAGGAAAGGCATTGATTGAGGATTGAGTTGGCCGTAAACCTTCGAGATAAGTGTTTGATCTAACTTTGGCTTGAGGGAATAGGATTAGAGTATCATAAATGCTAATTGCTAAATGATCGAGTGCGGTGTATAAGCGTGGTGACGAGTGTCTATACACCGTATTCTAGCATGACCGTGGGTCTTTGTTTGTACATGCTTTGAGATAATTGAGAACTCTCTTAAGCTAAATTATAATTTGCTACAAATGTGAAGAGTATGAGAATAAATTGTGAAAATTTAATATTTTGGAGCGTTGGCTCGAATGATAAATACTATGGAGTTAAAGTTGAAAGTATTGAAAATAATTGTGATTAATTCCTTGCCGGGATGGTTAAAAATACTGAGTATTATCCTTGTTGGGTTGTGAAAGTTATTGTTATTGTTCCCTTGCCGGGACTCAATTGTTATTGTTGTCACTCCCTTGCCGGGATAGTACTTGCTATTTATTTATTCTTCTTGCCCGTTTGGTTGTGACCGTTGTTTGGGTGAGGAAGAGTGAAATTGCACGAAGGGTCATTTCATGCTATTTCTGATTATAATTGCACGAAGGGTCATTCCGTGCGATGTTTGACTACTTCCGCACGAAGGTACATTCCGTGCTCTAATTTGATTATATTTGCACGAAAAGTCATTTCGTGCCATGAAATAAGAGTTATGTGAGGGAAAGCACGAAGGATGATGCCATGCATTTTATTCGATTGTTTTGGGTGAGAATGAGAGTAAAAACACGAAGGTTGATGCCGTGCAACTATTGAATTTCTTATTCTGTGATAATTATTGTTGTGCCCTTTTTCTAGTTACGCTGATGAACTATATATATTCAATTATACTCCCCATAGCATGTTCCCTCCCTTTTTATTGTTTCGTTTCAGTATTTTTGTTATTTTTAGTGTATATATGTATATAGAATTGTACAGGTTTATTTGGTAGTCTTGTCTAGCCTCGTCACTACTTCGCTGGGGTTAGGCCAGGCACTTACCAACACATGGGGTCGGTTGTGTTGATGCTACACTCTGTGTATTTTTTTGTGCACGGATCCAGGAGCAGTTTTTGGACAATAGCAGTAGGATATATTTTTCAGGAACTATCATTAGCCCGAGGACTTTTCGAGGTAGCCTAGCTAGCGTTCGCAGGCCCAAGTTCCTTTCCTTTACTTCAATTTATTTTTGTTATTCTAAAACAGATTTATGTATTTTTCTTCATTCAGACTTGGTTATAGTATTCTATAGTAGTCCGTGAACTAGTGACACGAGGTTTTGGGTAGTGATATGTTTCAAAACATTCGCATTTTTTTTATTATTTGGTTAAACTTAAAAGTCTTCCGCACTTATTTAATTATTGGTAATATATTTTATTGGTGTTGTTGATAGAGACTGTGTAATATTTGACTGGCCTAGCTCCGATAGTAGGCGGCATCATGACGCCCGATGGTGGGACAAATCCGGGTGGTGATAGGATTTCAGCAATCTCAAATTTCCCACAATAACAGAATATTTGTAAGATTCAACAATTAAGTAGAAGAGAAAGAGATGTAAATTTTTAGATGTATTTCGTTTTGGAGATAATATGAGTATCTATAATACCTTTAGGAGTCTGTTAGAATTAACAAACTCATCTTTTCATAACGAATATCTTTTGAAACTAATAGTCACCTTTTTTAATTTAAAATCAAAATTGTTAAAAAAACATTTTCAAAATTTAATTAAAATATTTTTAATTAATTAATAAAATAATTGGAGACTAAACATTAATTTTGGGCTACTTAATTATCCCAAAGCCTAAGTGTCCAATCTTGACTAATAATAATATAGTCAAAATTCAATTTCCCTCCGAACTATCCTTTATAGTATTCAAACTATATAAGACAAAGAAATGATTTTACACTTCTCCCTTTATTTATTTTTGTCAATGAGAGACAAAACAACATCTTCTCAAATACTCTCATCAAACACTAATTAATCTAACAATAACAACATATATACTAAAAATAAATTTGATACAACAAATTATACAGTATACAACTTATTTATAACTTTTATACATCATACTTACATGTCTAAATACACAATAATATCATACAACTTAAATACAAATTTCATACAAATTTTATATATTATATCTTTTGTATCTATTGTGTATATGATATGTATATATTTGTATATGGGCTATCCTTATTCTACTCTGAAATTCCAATCAAAACTCTTTCTCTTAATATAATTTTGATACATATCAACAACTTTATATAAATGGAATATTGTACTTATAACTTAAATATAAATTTCATGCAATGACTCATACAGTATAAAACTAATTTCCAACTTTCATACAATATTAAAAGAAAAATAGAACTGCAAATAAAATACAATCAATTAAAGTTTGCATATAACTATTGTACAACTTTAATATAATTTTATATGTTTATTCTATGTCATGTGTTCGTGTGATGACCTAAAAGGTCATCAATTGATTTATAAGTCAATTTTGTGTTTCGAAGCCTTAAAAACCTTATTTTATCTTACATCGATTTGTGTGCATGGTCCAGGTGTATATTCGGAACGCTTTTATGTGAAAAATCAATAAAAATACTAATTTTGCCTTTAAAATTGAATTTGACTTCGGTCAATATTTTTGGTAAACGGACTCGAACCCGTGATTTGATAATCCTGGAGGGTCCATTAAAAATATGTAACTTGGACACGCCTGTAATTGAATTCCGAGGTCCCAAGCCCGAGAAATAAACATTTTGAAGAAAATTATTTGACTGAAATTGTAAGAGTTTTTGAAAATTTGAATGTATTTGACATTGATGGTATCGGGCTCGTATTTTAATTTCGGTGCCCGGTACAGGCCTTATATGGTATTTAGATCGAGTCTATAAATTTGGTAATAAACGGACTTGATATGACGTGAGTCAGACTCTCGGTTGTTAAAATTTGAACTTAAGAGTTCTTGAGATTCCTCTTTGATTTTGATGCTAAATTCATTGTTAAAGTGTTAATTTGGCAATTTGATCGTACGAGTAAATCCTATGATGTTTTTGACTTAGTATGCATGTTCGGTTTAGAGCCCCGAGGGCTCGGGTGAGTTTTGAATAGGTTTTGAAAAGTTTTTATACTTAAGAAAAGTTGTAGAAATGCAACTTTTGATGCACACACATTCGGGGCTTTGCGATTGCGAAAGAGAAATTGAGGCTAGGGTTGCTCTATGTGAACGCGAAGCAAGGGACGCAAATACGGAGCATAGGGGGCTGCTCTACGCACACGCGACCTTTGTCTCGCGAATGCGTAATGTAAGATGGAGGCTGGTTTGGGATGTTGTCGGTCTTCTACGTGAACGCATACACTGGTCCACGAATGTGAATGTCAGGGGGGCCAACGCTTCGCAAATGCATAGGAGGTCATGCAATCGCGTAAGTCGACTTCTAGCAGCTCTTCGCGATCGTAACAGTGTTCTCGCGAATGCGATGAACACTATCGCCCAGCTCTTTTAAATAGTAACAGAAATGAGAATAAACCATTTTCACACATCTCTTTCCCAAAATAAGAACCTAGGATATTTTTGAAGATTAAAATCAACACCAAGTTATAGGTATGTGTTCCTAAACCCATCTCCTTCATTTTCCATCAACACCCATTAGATTTTTAGGCCTAAATATTGTTCTTCCATGATATAATTTGGGATTTTGGGTAGAGTTAGGGCTTTTTAAATAATTGGAATTTAGACCTCATTTTGGGGTCGAATTTCAAAACTAATTGCATGTTCGGGCTCGTGGGTGGATGGTGATCGAATTTTGGTCTGAACCTCGAATTTTGACCAAGTGGGCCCGAGCTCAATTTTTGAATTTTTGGGAAAAGCGATATTGAACCTATGTCAAGCATTGGGTATGAATTCTTTAGCATTTATTGATGTTGTTACATTAATTTGGGCTAGATATAATTGAATTGGAGGCGAATCCTAGAGGAAAAGCAATGTTTGAAGATTGAGTTGGCCATGGAAGTTCGAGGTAAGTGTTTGGTCTAAGCTTAGCTTTAGGAAATAGGTATTGTGATTTATTTGCTATGTGTTAGTGTAGTGTAGGACATATAGGTGTGATGACGAGTACCTATACGTTGGTGTCAAGCATGCACATCAGTCTTAAATTGTGATCGTTGTGATTCTTATTAAGTACTACGAGTGCCTAAACTATTGATTATCCATGTTGAGCAAGATTTAGGACTAATTCTTGGTATTTGGTTATTGATGAACATTGGCTCTAGTTGAGGTTCAATTGTCAAGTTCATTATTGGTAGAAGTTTGGTTATAGTTGATTCCCTTTGCGTGGAAGTATTTAATTCTTATTGTTGATTCTCTTACCGTGAAGTATCTATACTTATTATTGATTCCGCTGTCAGGATATTGTTGTTGCTATTGTTTGGGTGAGTAAATAGTGATAAGGAAAGAAGGGTGATGTCGTACACATTTTTATTTATGCATGTGGTGAGGAAAGAATGATAAAGCACGAAGGGTGATGCCGTGCACATTTATATTTACGCATATGGTGAGAAAATAGTGATAAAGCATGAAGGGTGATGCCGTGTATATTGTTATTGATATTGATGAATATTGTGAGGAAGAGAGATAAAGCACGAAGGGTGATGTCGTGCACATTTCTAATACTTATAAGGTGAGGAAGAGAGATAAAGCACGGAGGGTGATGTCGTGCACATTTATATTATTTGATTGCATTGGTGAGGAATGATAGTAAAAGCATAAAGGGCGATGCCGTGCACTTATTGCCTGTTTATTATTATTTCTTGTTGTTTTGATTCAAGTACCTTAATTTTCCTATTCCACTATTATTGTGATTCATTATGTTGGTATTTTCCTTCATTGCATGTTACCCTCCCCCCGCTACTTTTGAATTACTTTTATTACTGCTATTCTGTTAGATATTGTTTAGCTGCAGGTTATTGGTTGTTGTGTCCTAGCCTCATTACTACTTTGCCGAGGATAGGCTTGACACTTACCAGCACATGCGTTCGGTTGTGCTGATACTACACTCTGCACTCATTTGTGCAAATCCTGGTACTGGAGCATACAGACCTTATCTTGGGGTTGTTGCCTTCAGTCTATCAGGAGACCCGAGGTAGTCCTGCAGGCGACCGCAGGCCTTGGCGTTCCCTTCCTATCTAGTTTTCATATGTTCTTTACTATTTCAGAGTTAGACATGTACTTTATTTCTCATACATTATTTGTAGTTTTCTTATGATAGTCTATGAGATTGTGACACTAGTTCTCAGTAGTTTATGTTAAGAATTCATACTATTATTAGCTAAATTGTTAAATTTTCATTATTCCGCTTTTATAAATGTTAAATTATAATTCTTAATTGATTAAAAATGGAAAGGTTAAAATAATTAGCATGCATAGCTTTCACTAGTAATCGTTATCATGACTCCCAAGGGTGGGAATTCTAGTTTCGTGAAAAGATGGTATCAAAGCTCTAGGTATCTTAGGTCTCAGAGTTCGCGGACAAGCTTGATAGAGTCTGATGGATCGGTACGGAGATGTCTATGCTTATCCCTATAGGATACAAAGTTAGGAATAATTTCAATTCTATTCTTCTCTATCATTCAATTTGGTTTCTTAATGCTAATTAAACTTCTACCTTATTCTTTCACGGATAGTGAGAACACGTTCTTCTTCATCTACTAATCAGCAGTTCGAGCCCCCAACAGTAGCATCTACGAGGGGCAGAGGTCGAGGCCGTGCTAGAGGCCGGGGTGGTGGGAGAGCTCAGCCCAGAGCAGCAGCATCAGTAGCGGAGCCTCAGGTTGAGTTTGATGAAGGAGTTCCAGCCCAGACAGTACCAGTGGGCCCAACTCAAGTCTAAGAGGGGTTCATTGTTACTCTAGTACTCCATGATGATCTACTCTATCTAGTGAGCCTTATGGAGAGTGTCACTCATGCATGCTTGGTTCCTATTGTACCAATAGTCTTTTAAGCTAGGGGAGGAGTATAGACTCCCGCTGCCCGCACTCCAGAGAAGATGGCTCCCAAGTTTCAGACTCGAGCAGCCTAGCCAGTTAGAGCAATTTAGCCGGGTTTAGTAGTTTAGATCGGTGATAGAGCAGCTATGTCTGCCGATACTTTATTGAGATTGGACAAGTTCACCAAGATGTTCACTACTAATTATGGTGGTACATCTTCAGAGGATCCCGATGAGTATTTGGACAGTTGTCATGAGGTTCTTCAGAATATGGGGATAGTAGAGACCAATGGGGTCGACTTTCTACTTTCAGACTGTTAGGTTTTGCCAAAAAATGGTTGAGAGATTATTGTTTGGCCAGACCAGTTGGATCACCAGCTCTCACTTGGGACCAGTACTCACAGCTATTTCTTGAAAAGTTTCTTCCGGTCACTCAGAGAGAGGAGTACCACAGGCGGTTCGAGTGTCTCTAGTAGGGTTCTACGACTGTAACCTAGTACAAGACAAGTTTATTGATTTGGATCATTATTCACTTCTAATACTCCCCACCGAGAGAGAGACATAGAGAGTGTGTGATGAGGTCTATTGAGGTACTCGCTCAGTCTATTAAACTGTAGATGGATAATAAGACAAGTAGCGAGATTTATTTTAGGATGCGGCCAATGTGGCCAGGAGAATTGAGATGGTTTTGGCTTAGGGGAATGGTTAGGGGTTCGATAATAAGCCTCATGATTTAGGCAAATTTGTTCATGACTCATCAGGAGGCGAGGATACTTTTTGTAGAGGCTATCCTTCTAGGCCCTTTCAGTCAGCACTTCAGGTTTGTTACGATGCTTCAGGTGGCCGTGAATCTCCTATGTAGTACTTTGATTAGTTGACCCACGATGTACTACCAACTCCTACCAGTGCGTCTCCACTCTAGAGTTTTCAAGGTGGTTATCCAGGCCATCAGGGGGGTCAATTTCAGGGTCAGTAGTCTTAGTAGCGCAAGTCTTGCTATACTTGTGGTGATATGAGGGACATTGCTAGGTTTTGCCCTCAAGCCTCAAGCAGTTCTCAGCACCACAGTTCTCGTGTTATGGTTCCGGCACCAGGTGTTCCACCGCCCACTCAGCCAGCTAGAGGTAGGGGTAGAGGTGTTAGAGGTAGAGGCCAAACCACAAGAGGTGGAGGTCAGGCTGCTAGAGGTGGAGGCCAGCCAGTAGGAGGTCGTCCTAGGGATGCAGTTAGAGTTGTGGGGCCTAGCCCCGATGTTATTCTATGCCAGGCAGACCTAAGGCTGAGGCCTCTGATGTAGTTATCATAGGTACAATTTTAGTGTGCAGTAGAGATGCCTCAGTTCTATTAGATCTAGGGTCCACATATTCTTATGTATCATCTTATTTTTCCCTTTATCTGGTTGTGCATCGTGATTCTTTGAGTGCTAATGTATATGTGTCTACACCGGTAGGTGATTCTATTATGGTAGATTGTATTTATCGTGCTGTGGTTGTTATTGGGGGTCTTGAGACCCATGTAGATCTCCTACTTCTTCACATTGTGGATTTCGATGTCATTTTGGGGGTGGATTGGTTGTCCCCATATCATGCTATCTTGGATTGTCATGTCGAGATTGTGACCTTAGTATTATCGGGGTTGACTTATTTGGAGTGGAGAGGGGCTCCCGGTCATTCTACCATTAGGGTTATCTCTTATATGAAGGCTCGACATATAGTTGATAAGGGATGCTTGGCATATTAGCGTATGTTCATGATTCTACTTCTTAGGTTCCTTTTATGGATTTTGTACCCGTTGTTCGTGAGCTTCTAGAGGTATTTCCTTCAGACCTGACGGGGATGCCACCCTTCAGGGATATTGACTTTTGCATTGATTTGGCTTTGGGCACTCAGCCAATTTTTATTTTGCTATATCGTATTGCCCCTCTAGAGTTGAATAAATTGAAAGAACAGTTGCACAACTTGCTGGATAAAGGCTTTATTGGACTGAGTGTATCACCTTTGGGGTGCACCGGTGTTGTTTGTTAAGAAGAAGGATGGGTCGATGAGGATACGTATAGATTATTGGCAGTTGAACAAAGTCACCATCAAGAACAAGTATCCATAGCCGATTATTGATGATTTGTTTGATCAGCTTCAGGCTGCCAAGGTATATTTAAAGATTGATTTGTGATCTGGCTACCATCAATTAAGGATTAGGGCATCCGATATCCCTAAGATAGATTTTTGCACTCGATACGGGCATTATGAGTTCTTAGTCATGTTATTCGGGTTGACAAATGCCCCAGCAACTTTCATGGATTTAATGAACCAAGTGTTCAAGCCTCATTTGGATTCCTTCGTAATTGTCTTCATTGATGATAGTTTGATTTATTCTCGCAGTCGGGAGGAGCACGAGCAGCATTTTCGAGTCGGTCTTTAGATTCTGAGAGATAGTCAATTATATGTTATGTTTTTGAAGTGTGAGTTTCGGTTGAGTTTAGTTGTATTCTTGGGTCATGTTGTATCCACAGAGGGTATTTAGGTAGATATGTAGAAGATAAAGGCAGTCAAGGATTGGCCTAAACCCATATCAACTATAGATATATGGAGTTTCTTGGGTTTTGTGGTTAACTACCACTGGTTTATGGAGGGTTTTTTATCTATTTTAGCCCCAATGAGCAGGTTGACCCTGAAGAGTGCCCAGTTTAGGTGGTCAGACGAGTGTGAGGCAAGCTTTCAGAAGCTCAACACAGCTTTGACTACAGCACAATTGTTGGTCTTTCCCACAGGTTTGGGGCCATATATAGTGTATTGTGATGCATCGCATATTGGACTTGGTATGATGTTCGTGTAGAATGGAAAGTTTATTGCATATGTTTTTGCGACAGTTGAAGATCCACAAGAAAAATTACCTAGTTCATGATTTGGAGTTAGCAGCCATTATTCACGTTCTGAAGATTAGAGGGATTATTTTTATGGCGTCTCATGTGAGGTGTTCACGGATCACAAGAGTTTGCAATACTTATTCACGCAGAAGGAGCTAAATTTGAGACAGAGATGGTGGTTGGACCAGTTGAAAGACTATGATATTACCATATTGTATCATCCAGAAAAGGCCAATTTGGTGATCGATGCATTGAGTAGGAAGTCAGCCAGTATGGGTAGCCTTGCGTATATTCCAATCAATGAGAGACCGCTTGATTTGGATGTTTAGGGTTTTGCCAATCAGTTTTTGAGGTTGGATATTTTTTAGCCTAGTTGCGTGCTAGCTTGCACAGTCAATCGTTTTTCATCATTTGAACCTATCCGCGATTGGCAGTATGATGATCCTTATTTGCTTTTCCTTAGAGACACAGTGCAGCACAAATGAGCCAAGAAGGTTACAGTTGGAGATGATGGAGTTTTGAGGATGTAGGGTTATATTTGTGCGCCTAATATGGATGGACTTCGTGAGTTGATTCTAGAGCAGGCCCATAGTTCCTGGTATTCTATTCATCCGGGTGCCACCAAGATGTATCAGGATTTGCAGTAGCATTATTGGTGGTAAAAAATAAAGAAGGATATTGTTGCATATGCGGTTCATGTTTGAATTGTTAGTAGGTAAAGTATGATCATCAGAGACCTAGTAGTTTATTTCAGAGGATTGAGCTTCCTGAGTGGAAGTGGAGGCATATCACAATGGACTTTGTTGTTGGACTCCCACAGAATTAAAGGATGTTCGATGCAGTATGGGTTATTGTTGACAGTCTGACCAAGTCAATGCATTTTATTCTTGTGGCAGTCTCCTATTGTTTCGAGAGGTTAGTTGAGATCTATATACATGAGATTTTTCATCTTCATGGTGTGCCCATGTCTATTATTTCTGATTGAGGTACACAGTTAACCTCGCATTTCTAGAGGGAATTTCAATGTGAGTTGGGCACACTGGTCGAGTAGAGTATAGCATTTCATCTCCAATCATACGGATAGTCCGAGCATACTATTCAAATTTTAGAGGATATGCTCCGAGCTTGTATTATAGACTTTGGAGGTTTGGGATAAGTTTTTTCCTTAAATACAGTTTTCTTACAACAACCGATACTAGTAGAGCATCCAGATGGCTCCCTATGAGGCTTTATATGATAGGTGGTGTCGATCATTGGTTGGATGGTTTGAGCCGGGAGAGGCTCGATTGTTGGGTACAAATCTAGTATAGGATGCCTTAGACAAGGTGAAGATCATTCAGGATAGGCTTCGTACATCTTAGTCTAGGCAGAAGAGTTATGCCGACTACATAGTTCGTAATGTGGCATTAATGGTCGGAGAGCGAGTGTTGCTCTAGGTGTCGCCCGTGAAGGGCATGATGAAATTTGGGAAGAAGGGCAAGCTAAGCCCTAGGTTTATTCATCCTTTTGAGATTTTTTATTGAATGGAAAATGTAACTTGCAGACTTGCGTTGCTGCCGAGTTTATCAGTTGTTCACCCAGTGTTTCATATATCTATGTTTTGGAAGTATCACGATGATCCATCCCACGTATTAGACTTCAGCATCGTTCCGCTTGGACAAGGACTTGATCTATGAGGAGGAGCCGGTAGCTATTCTAGACCGGTAGGTTCGTCAATTGAGATCGAAGAGTTTTCTTTCTGTTCGTGTTCAGTGGAGAGGTCGGTCTGCCGAGACAACTACTTGGGAGTCCGAGTCCGACAAGCGAAGTCGATATCCCCAACTTTTCCTCGACTCAGGTACTTATTTTCTATGTCCGTTTGAGGACAAATGATTGTCTTATAAGGCCTTAAAAAACTCTTTTAATCTTACCTCGATTTGCATGCACAGTTCGGGCGTATATCTGGAATGCTTTTATGTATAAAGTTGATGAAAATGCTAATTTTGCCATTAAAAATGAATTTAAGTTGATTTCGGTCAACATTATGGGTAAATGGACCCGGACCCGTGATTTGACGGTCTCACAGGTTCGGTAAAAAAATATGGGACTTGGGTGTATGCTCAGAATTGAATTCCCAGGTCTCAAGCCCGAGAAATGATTTTTTTAAAGAAAATTGTTTAACTGAAATTTTAAGAGTTTTTAGAAATTTAAATGTATTTCAAATTGATAGTATCTGGCTCGTTTTTGGTTCTTGAGCCAGGTACAGGTCTTATATAGTATTTAGGTATAGCCTGTAAAGTTTGGTAAGAAACGGACTTGATATGTCGTGAATTGGACTCTCGATTGTTAAAATTTAAACTAAAGAGTTCTTGAGATTCTTCTTTGATTTTAATGCTAAATTTGTCACTAAAGGTGTTAATTTGGATATTTTAAATGTATGAGTAATTCCATACGATATATTTGAGTTAGTATGCATGTTTGGTCTTGAACCCCGAGGGCTCGGGTGAGTTTCAGATAGGTTTCAGAAAGTTTTTATACTTAGGAAAAGTTGTAGAAATGTTCCTTCTGATGCTGACACATTCTATGCTTCGTGATTGCTAACCCTCTCACGTGAGATAAAAAGAGAAATTGGGGCTAGGGTAAACTTATTCTATGCGAACCAAAGAAAGGAATGCGAACACGGAGCACCGGGAGCCTGCTCTACGCGAACATGACCCTTGTCCCGCGAACGCGTAGTGTAAGATGGAGGCTGGTCTGGGATGTTGTTCTTCTTCTACGCGAATGCGTACACTGGTCCGCGAACGCAAAGGTCATGGGGGCAACCCTTCGCAAACGTGTAGGAGGACACGCGATCACGTAAGTTCACTTCTGGTAGCTCTTCGTGATCGCGATAGTGTTCTCGCTAATGCGATGAACACTGTCGCCCAGATCTTTTAAACAGTAATAGAAATGGGAATAAATTATTTTGTCACATCTCCTTCCCCAAAATCAGAACCTAGGCAATTTGTGAAGACTAAAATAAGTACCAAATCATAGGTATGTGTTCCTAAACCCATCTCCTTCATTTTCCGTCAACACCTATTAGACTTTTAGGCCTAAATATTGTTCTTCCATGGTAGAATTTGGAATTTTGGGTAGAGTTAGGGCTTTTTCAATACTTGAAATTTAGATCTCATTTTGGGGTTGGATTTCAAAACTAATTGCATATTCGGGCTCGTGGGTGAATGGGTGATCAGATTTTGGTCGGAACCTCAATTTTTGACCAAGTGGGCCCGGGGTCAATTTTTGACTTTTTTAGAAAAATGATATAGAACCTATAAATAATCATTGGGTATGAATTCTTTGTATTTATTGATGTTGTTAAATTAATTTAGGCTAGATATAACAGAATTTGAGGCGAATTCTAGAGGAAAACCGGTGTTTGAGGCTTGAGTTGGTCGTGGAAGTTTGAGGTAAGTGTTTGGTCTAAGCATAGCTTGAGGGAATATGTATTGTGCTTTATTTGCTATGTGTTAGTGTAGTGTTTGTCGTATAGGTGTGGTGACGAGTACCTATACATTTGTGTCAAACATGCTGATGAGTCTTAAATTGTGATCGTTGTGATTCTTATTAAGTACTACGAACGCATAAATTATTGATTTTCCATGTTGAGAAAGATTTAGGACTATTTTCTTGGTATTTGGTTATAGTTGAACATTGTCTTTAGTTGAGGTTTAATTGTCAAGTTGATTATTGGTACAAGTTTGGTTATAGTTGATTCCCTTGTTGGGATGTATTTAATTCTTATTTTTTATTCCATTGCTGGGATATATCTATACGTATGGTTGATTCCCTTTCCGGGATATTGCTGTTGTTATTGTTTGGGTAAGGAAAGTGTGATAAAGTACGAAGGGTGATGTCGTGTATATTTTTATTGATTTTAATGGATGGTGAGGAAGAGAGATAAAGCACGAAGGGTGATGCCGTGCATATTTCTAATACTTATATGGCGAGGAATGGAGATAAAGCACGAAGGGGATGTCGTGCACATTTTCATTATTTGATTGCACTGGTGAGGACTGAGAGTAAAAGCATGAAGGGTGATGTCGTGCACTTATTTCCTGTTTGTTATGATTTGTTGTGTTTTTTCATTCGATTACCTTAATTGTCTTATTCCACTATTACTGTGATTGATTATGATGGTATTTTCCCTCATAGCATGTTCCCCCCCCCCGGTTACTTTTGAATTACTTTTATTACTGTTGTTATGTTAGATATTGTTAAGCTACAAGTTATTGGTTGTATCCTAGCCTCGTCACTACTTCACCGAGGTTAGGCTCGACATTTACCAGCACATGGGGTCGGTTGTGTTGATATACTATGCACTCTTTTGTGCAGATCCCGATATTGGAGCATACATACCTTAGCTTGGGGCTGCTGCCTTCAGTCTATCAGGAGACTCAAGGTAGTCGTACAAGCGCCCGCAAACCTTGGAGTCCCCTTCCTATATAGTTTTCATGTATTCTTTACTATTTGAGAGACAGATATGTACTTTCTTGTTCAGACTTTATTTGTAGTTTTCTTAGATAGTCGTGAGGTTGTGACACCAGTTATGGGTAGTTTATGTTATTCATATTGTTATAAGCTAAATTGTTAAATGTACATTCTTCCGCTCTATTAATTTTTGTTGTTTATAAATGTTAAATTATAATTGATAATGGATTAAAAATAAAAAGGGTAAAATAATTGGCTTGCCTAGCTTTCACTATAGGCGCCATCATGACTCCCTAGTGTGGGAAGTCCAGGTCATGAAAAGTTGGTATCAGAGCTCTAGGTTTCTTAGGTCTTACAATTCTCGGACAAGCTTGGTAGAGTCTGGGGGATTGGTACAGAGCCATCTGTGCTTATCCCCTAGAGGCTTCAGAGTTAGGAATAGTTTCACTTTTATTCTTCTCTGTCGTGCGATTTGGTTTCTCAATACAGATTGAACTTCTACCATGTTCTTTCATATATGGCAAGACCATGTGCTTCGTCATCCACTGATCATCAGCCCGAGCCCCCAGTAGCAGCATCTACAAGGGGCAGAGGTAGAGGCCATGCTAGAGGCCAGGGCAGGGGCAGAGCTCAGCCAAGAGCAGCAACACTAGTAGCGAAGCCTCAGGTTGAGTTTGATGATGGGGTTACGGCCCAGACAGTTCTGGTGGGTCCAGATTAGGTCCCTGAGGAGTTTATTGCTACTCCAGTACCGCATGATGCTCTGGTCCATCTAGTGGGGCTTATGGAAAATGCCACTCAAGCAGGCTTTGTAATGACCTGACCTCGCCAGTTCTAAGGCATGACTTGCCCCGTGTTAGGTATTATGACCAAAGGTAGATAATTGATTTTAGTTTACAGGAAGATTTGGAATGAATTTGAAAGAATATTTTCAGTTTAAAGCTTTGAATTTAAAGGGTTTGATCGAGAGTTTACTTATATGTATATGAGCTCGGATCAGAGTCTTTATGATTTGGTCAGCTTCGTTAAATGATTTGTGACTTATGAGTGATCGAAAGTGACTTTGGAGGTCCGGTGTAGAATTAGGCTTGAATTAGCGAAGTTAGTATTTTGGCGAACTCCGATCGATAGGTAGAATTTTGATCTGAGGGTCATAATGGAATTTTGAGAGTTGTTGTACCTTCTTTATTCCATTTGTAATGTGTGTGCAAAATTTCAGATTATTTGGAAATCATTTTTCCGAGTTTTTGATCGAAAGTGCATTTCGGAAGTTTTGAGAAACTTAGGCTTGAATTCGATGAGTTTTGAGTAATTTGATGTTGTTTGAGGTGTTTTGATGATTGGAGCAAGTTTGAATGATGTTGTGGGATATGTGGGCATATTTGGTTGAGATCCCGAGGGCCTCGGGTGCGTTCCGGGTGGTCAATCAGACCACTTTATGCCTTAGAAGATAGCAGATAATTGCAGGTTCAGAGTTGTAGGATTTTTGTTCTATGCGATCGCATAGGAGGATTTGAGGGGGCTGTTCTCCTGTTCATTGCGTTCACACAGTATATGCCGCTATCGCATAGAATATTTGGGCACTGCATTGCAGTGACATGGCATTTGATCCGTTCGCATAGAGTTAATTTAGAGCTGAGAATTTTTGTGCTACGCGATCGCGAAGGTTTTCCTGCGATCGCATAGAAGGAATTACTGTAGCTGGGCAGAATGTTTTAAAGTCATCTTGGTCGCAATTTTGGGTCTATTTTCACCCATGGATGCTCTTTTTTGGAGATTTTTTAAGGAAATTAAAGTGATGTTCAAGGGGTTCGACTTTACGTAAGAATCTTGGTCTTAAAACACGATTATATTCTGACATCCACCTAGAAATTCATCTAAACTAAACCAAAAATTAAAGAACTAGGGCTTGAAAATTTGGACATAAAATCTTGGGATTTGATGGGCCATTTGTGCACGGATTTGGGAGTTTTTGGTATGTATGAACTCGTGAGGAGATAAGGAATTTGTTGATATTAAATTTTCTGATTTCGAGAAGTGGGCCCGGAGCTCGGGTTTTGCATATTTTGTGATATTCGATGTTTTCGATTCTTTTTTATTGGGTTATGTTCCCTTAGTCTATTGTGATGTATTCGCTATGATTTTTGATAGATTCGATGCACATGAAGGATTGTTTGAGGGGCAAAGGCACCGCGAGCTAGAGATTTTATTAGTTCGAGTTGAGTAATAATTGTAAATGATATCCTGAGGGTTTAAAACCCCGGATTTGTACACCGTAGTGCTATATTGAGGTAACTTGCATGTCGGATAGCGAGCTTGGGGTAGAGCACCGTTGGGGATTGTGACTCGGTCTGTTTCGATTGATGATTTTACTACGTAATTGACCGAAACTTATTTGTTATCGTCATGACTTGGACTGATTTCCATATTTGGACTTCGTGCCTGCTATTTGAACCCCTTCGGGAATGGTTGTTGATATCTCCTCACTGTTTGATTTTTATAATTGAACTCAGTCATGTATTTTACATAGTTTTCAAAACTCAGCCAAGTTTACTTGCTGTAACACTTGAAATGATATTTCCAACAATATTTTGGGCTAAGAATCATGTTTATTATTGCCCGAGTGGCTTATGTGATTCTGTTGACTGAGCTAGGTCGAGGGTTCGTATTGTGAGGATACTTTTGGATTGGGTTGCACGCTGCAGCAATGTATATATATGAATATGAATCTGGCTGCGCACCGTAGCAGAGTTATACTGATACCAATATAAGGCCAATGGCCTATATTTGATGCCAAGAGATGGCTTGACATAGTGCTTGGGTCGTAAGGGGCCCTTCCGGAGTGTGCACCCCACAGTGAGCGCGGGTACCTATATGGATCGTGTTGTATGTCGCATCGAGATATGGATCGAGTTACATGCTGCGGTGAGATATGGATCGGGCTGAACACTGCAGCAAGATATGGAATCGGGTTGCATGTCGCAGCGAGATATGTGGATCGGGCTGCACGCTACAGCGAAAACTATATGATAATGTTCTGAGAGTGATCTGAGAGAGAGAGCTCGAGGGGCTGAGAGTGTCTTTGAGAGTGAGCCCGAGGGCTGGTAGTATTTTAAAATATAGCCTGAGAGACAAACTTTTATATGTGCATCTTGTATATCTATTTGCCTTTTTACCTAGTATAGTGTGGTATTTGTGCTCGAGGGGCGGATTTTTCTATGCTTACTAGGACTAACTGTTTTGAAATCAGTTTTTAACAGTTGAAAGGATCATTTTCAAAAGAGATTTAAACTAAGCCAAGATATTTCTAAAGATTTTATAGTTTTCACTATTTTCTTAGTGAATCGTACCCGACTTCTATACAACATGTTGGTTGCTTTACGTGATTTCTTACTAGTCAGCTGTTATTTGCCTTTGTAACTCATTGAGTTGTAGTACTCACTTTACTCCCTGCACTTCGCGTGTAGTTGCAGGTATTTATTCACTCGGTAGCGGACATTGGCTGCGTGAAGGCAGAGTTGTAGAGTGTTAGCGAGGTGATTGCCAGCGTTCGCAACACCACTGTTTTTCTATGTTATTCATTATTCATGTTCAGTGTATTTCTAGTATTGTAAAGTGGAATCACATTCTTATAGATGCTCGTGACTTGTGACGCCCCGATTAGGGCTGTGTTGGGTTATAATTTTGTTAATTAGTATTATTAAGTCATGCTTTTACTAATCACTTATGCTTAATTATTTTTGAAAGAGACGAGTTGGGTTAGTTGGCTAGCCTTGTACGAGAGGCGCCACCACGAATAGTGCGGGGTTTGGGACAAGTTGGTATCAGAGCCTAGGTTACTAGGTCTCACGATTCATGAGCAATTTTAGTAGAGTCTCGCGAATCGGTATGGAGACGTCTGTATTTATCCTCGAGAGGCTACAGAACCTTTAGGAAAACTTCACATTCTTGAATTCTTATCGTGCGTCTTTAATTCAGCTTGAAAAGAAACTCTTGAAATCCCTTCCACGCATTTGTATGCGCGCATGAGCGCTCAATATCAGATGTTCCTTGATGGCTTGTGATTCCCCGATCAAGAGGCAAGATGTAATCTCTATGAGTATATGTTGGGCAAGTCTGGAGGACTTGAGGGAAGATCTTTGCCTATGGCTTGAGCATCAAGGTGCTGATTGCATGAATAAGTGAGTTGAACTTATGTGTTTGGTATGATCCCTATTAGCGGGAATAGTGGTTAGATAGCTATGTGATGAGTATGTTAGTACTGCGAGATGTATCTATATGACTTGGTAGTGACGAGGAAGTCTGTTGGATAATAGATGAACTATTAAGTGTTTGATTTATGGTGTGCATTCGATTTATCGATTCGATTTTGATCCTTATCGATAATTACTTACTGATTATCGATTTGTACATATGCTTATCGTTATCGTTTCAATAAGGTTTTGATTTTTTCAATTTTGATTTATCGATTTTTGGGGCTTATCGGTTCGGTTATCGATTACACCAATAAGAAAATTTGCTGGATTCCACGAAAAGTATACCATAAATACGCCTAACTAATATGGACCAAAAGAAGATAAAATACGACAAACACTGTTTATAACATAAAAATTATGGAAAATGGCCTGATATATCCCTCTACTTTGTTTTATTGTTCAATCCTGTCCCCCGTTATACTTTCCGTCCAAATTTACCCTTGCCGTCAATTAAAGTTCTATATTTGTCCCTATTTTAACGGTCGGGACATGTGGCACATTCTGAATACGGAAAAGGGCCTGATATATCCCTATACTTTATTTTATTGTTCAATCTTATCCCTCGTTATACTTTCTGTCCAAGTTTACCCATGCCCTCCATCAAAGTTTTATATTTGCTCCTATTTTAATGGTCGGGATACGTGGCATATTTTAGGAGAAATAACCAGTACAAAAAAAAAAAAACTCAAAACCGACTTAGAACCCATGACCCTCATGCTCGTTTTTCCTCTCTTACTTTTTTCCCAAACTTCTCTTAAATAAATACTTTTAATCTGTGTAAGATATTATCTTAGTTTGACAAAGAGATGAGGTTCAAGACATAAGGTTCTATCATCTCTTTGCTTGTTGCCAATATTTTTTTCTTTACTTCTATTTTCTTATTCCTCACTCCCTTACATTTTTTTTCTTCCTCTTCTTATTTTAACAGTAGGGACACGTAGCATATTTTAGGAGAAAGAATCAGTACCAAAATAAAAGAATTCCAAACCGCCCTAGAACCCATGACCTGCATGCTCCATTTTTCCTCTCTTAATTATTTTTCAAACTTCTCTTAAATAAAATTTTTTTAATCTGTGTAAGAGATTATCTTAGTCTGACAAAGAGATAAGGTTCAAAAACACAATTTTCGGCACCAGCGTGACTTCATGAATGGTCTTGAGTACTTGGTCATGTATGAAATCTTACTATATTTGTTTTAGCCGTAGAAATTACTTTCCCAGCTTCATATAATTGTTCGAAATTGGAATCAACCTCCTATCGTTGTTTTTAGATCGCCTGAGAAAGAATTCCATGAAGCTCGTCTGAAGTTTCAAATTTTCTGCCATACCTATTTTAATTCTTTCTTAAATCAATGAGATTGAAAAAATACATATGCAAAGAATTGTGGACGACTTCGAGTAGTTTATTGTCAAGGTGGAGTTTCATTCAGTGATAAGAAGAGGAAGAAAAAAATGTAAGGGAGTGAGGAATAAGAAAATAGAAGTAAAGAAAAAAATATTGGCAACAAGCCAAGAGATGACAGAACCTTATGTCTTGAACCTCATCTCGTTGTCAAACTAAGATAATCTTTTACACAGATTAAAAGTATTTATTTAAGAGAAGTTTGGGAAAAAATTAAGAGAGGAAAAACAAGCATGAGGGTCATAGGTTCTAAGTCGGTTTCGAGTTTTTTTATTTATGTACTGGTTCTTTCTTCTAAAATATGCCACGTGTCCCAGCCGTTAAAATAAGAGCAAATATAGAACTTTGATGGAGGGCATGGGTACACTTGGACGGAAAGTATAACGAGGGATAGGATTAAACAATAAAATAAAGTATAGGGATATATCAGGCCCTTTTTCGTATTCAGAATGAGCTATGTGTCCCAGCCGTTAAAATAGAGGCAAATATAGAACTTTGATCGACAGCAAGGGTAATTTTGGACGGAAAGTATAACGGGGGACAGGATTGAACAATAAAATAAAGTAGAGGGATATATCAGGTCCTTTTCAGTAAAAATTATGTCAACAAGAACATGCAACGAAACTAAAATAAGGGATTGAATGTATGACACCGACACTCCAATGGTATAAAAAAATACATTATCACGACAAAATTTATTTTTCATTAATTTGAACTTTATTCCCTTGAGCTTTTAATATAATTATTCCTGAAGTGTAGTAGATGAAATAATAGGGTTAGGGACTTAGGGTAAAGGAAAGGGTATTATAGAATAAGGCAAAAAAATTTAAAAAAATATTTTTTTACTATTTCTTATCGGTTTATCGATAAATCGATAAATCAAGAGGACAAAATCGAAATCAAAATCGATAACTCGATAAGGAAAATTTTGAAATCGAAACCAATAAATAGATAAACCGATATCGATAAATCGATAACAAATAATCAATTCGATTTATCAATAAACCGATTCGAATGCACACCCCTAGTTTGATTACTAATGTGATTTGATGTGTAGCCGAGTTATGGGCGTGTGAAGAATCGTTTCGTGTCTCCTAGTCAGGGAGTGAAGTACATTTCATGGGCGGTATGAGTTCAGACCCAGGAAGACTAAATGACTGTGTAATGTATATGACGGTGGAAGGTATGTAGAAAAGTTAAATTGAGGCAAAGCAGGTGGGTTATCTCATGTGGAGTGTTCTTAAGTGGTATGATCCTTTTGTATGTTAGAAGGTCTCATTTGTAATTGAAGGATATGCATTAAAATTTGAAAATTTGGGACGCGTAAGAGAGTGGACTCAACCGTTACAAGGGTGAATGGGATATTTGTGAAAGATTTACAGTACTGAATGATCTATGTTCTCACAAACTTGTAAATGATTTGAGTTTAATCTCACTACAGCATTGTGGCATCAGTAGAGTAAATGTGTTATGAGTGTTTGAGTGTGTCTTAATCAATGGCTTCGAGCCAAGTAGGGGAGTCTACTGTGAGTAATTGATTACACGGTTAAGTGTTATATTAGTTCCAGATTGGAGCGCGCGAGTGAATTAGCTATGGCTAGAGTAAAAGAAAAGTTTAACAAAGGTCGAATTAGGATTTATAGAGTATGAGAATCACGGAATGTCTAGAGTGTTATTGGTAAAGGATGTTCGGCGTATAGATTTGCTTGGTTGTATTGGGATGATGATATCATTTTTGCGATATTGGAGTGCCAATGAGGCACGGGTGGTTCTGTCCGTCAAGTCAGGTGATTTGCAGTTTGAAAAAGAGAGAATGACTTTCGTGAATGATTCTAATGTGATCTAGATTCTACGGGAAACAATCGGGTATCTCAAGGTTGTGTATGTGGATAGATACTGTATTTTCATTGGAAGGAGTCAAGACTTGTGGTATTCTTATGTTAATTATGGGATCCTATGTATCGGTATCTGGAAGTTAAAGGTAACGAATTCATATTTGCAGGAAGTTCTTCCGAGTAAAGTATTCTAGAACGTGATGTTCCTGGGGATATTGATAGAGTATTCAGCGGCTTATCGATTTTAGGCAGTGTGGTCTTGTGCTTGGGTCTTGGGTAGTAAGCCTGGGTTGAGAAATTGTGGTACTACATCATAAGGGAATATCAAGTTAATGATGAATCTGGAGGGAATCTAGATAGATGAAGTAGCATGGTAGTAGATCGAATCGGTATGGAAAGGATATGATTTCTTCATTGTGTGTGTTCGAGGTAAGGAGTTCGTACAGGTACTTTGCATCAAAGCTCTTAAGTTCTGATAGCTTGCTTAGCTTGGTCTAGTTAGAAGGATTCAGTCCTAACAGTCTTGTGGAAATAAAATTGGGAGAGAGTTCTTGTTGGGTTTTGTCGTGGTTTGGAAATGTATGTTTTCTATGGGCATGAGGTGCATGGTGTAATAGTTTTCCTTCTAAATGGGATCAGTGGAAGTTATTAGCTAGATGGATTACGGTTCAGTTTCGAAAGGGAGTTCATAAAACTATTAGGCAGCAGGTAGCCTCAGATGATTAAGGAAACGACATTTCTAATTGGGAGTGATTTGACAATAGTATATGTGCAGGAAAAAGGGTAATGATTAAGTTGATGGCACTTCGGTAGTATTGCGGCACTTTCTTGTTGGATCGACTGTGATATTCAGGTTTGCTTGGTGGCATAGGGAAATTTTAAAGTATCTATCATGGAATGATGGGGTATTTAAGGTGTGGTATGTTGTCGGACGGCAAAGTTGGGATCAGGTACGATGATTCGTGTGCTATATGGAGTTGGAGACTAGGAGTTCTAATGTGTAGTCTATGTTGTGGTTGTGGATCGTATGTACTGGCATCGTTTAGCGGCTATCGGGATTTGAAGGCCCGAGTGTATCTTTATTTGCTGGTATGTTAGATTTTAGATATGATGTTAGAATTCAGACTAGTTGTCTTAGTGTTGGGTGATTCTGAACTATTACACTATGGGCTATGCCGGAATGCCACATGTTGACTAGCGAGGTGCGTTAGATAATGTTCTAGCAGAATGGTTAATATTTCAAAGACCAAGCGGGCAGCTAGGAAGAATTGCTTTTCTTAATTGGGCCTTCATGATGGAAGTCGGTGTAGAGGTTTCTACCATTGATTCAGTTCTAGTGTTGAGGGACTTTTCAGATGTATTTCTTATAGCCGGGCATGTCGTCAGGCAAGGCTGTAGATTTTGGTGGTGGGACCGTATCGTATGGCTCTGGTAGGAGTTGTAGTAGTGGAAGGAGCAGTTTCAGGCATCCTTGGTAAGGAGTTCATTGGCAGGCCAATGTGGATTCATGTTCTAGCTTGAGTCGGCTTGGTTGGCTCCGAATTATATTGTTGAGGGATAGGTTGATTCGATCGTTATTAAGCTTGTTAGTGATTTGGGGAGATATATGAGTTGCTTATCTGTTCTGTGAGATGTTATGATTTGTTAGTTATGGGCACATGTGCGGTTCCATAGGGAATTCATAGTGGAAGTCGAGCGGGATGAGTAATTGGGTGTTGCTCGGTAAATGACGTATCGGTTATATCCTTTCAGGGTTTTGTTGTGTATGTTATTTGCTTCACCGTAGGTATGGTGATTTGCTTTGGTATAGATATCAAATCATGCGTGGACGTCAATTCCAAGCATAGTAACTTGAGGTGTCTCATGTGAAGCAATGTTTGGACAGTATCGTGCATTGCTGCGAGGCGATGTGGAGACATGATCTTGTGGGTTAGATATGTGTGTTCTATTCTATGATGTGAGATGGATTATCAACTTTGTGTTGTGGTAGTTCTGGTGAGCTTGAGGTACAACTCTTTCAGTTGAGTCATTTCATGATTGTGTATGTTCAGACTGTTGCTTATTGGTGCGCATAGTTATGCAAGTTGTGGCTTAGGCCCGTATTGATGTGCCAGGTCACTAGGATTGTGTGTTTGGTCATAAGAGGTTGTTGGGATCATCAATGAATACAAATTGATTCGATTTCAGTATATTTGATGGGTTAATATCGAGGTTTGGTTCAAATTTTGCTATGGTAATTGCCAGAAAAAAGGTGGCCTCATGAATGGTTAATCCGAGAAATGGTTAAGGTTTACTGTGTGTTTCAGTTATCGTTGGCAGTATATGAAAATGTTAGAATGACTCTTTAGTTGATAACGGTTTCTCTATCGGTATTTAGGTATTGTGTACAGCTAATGTGAATAGAAGTTATTGCTACGAGCGTTAGAGTTATTTGGTTTATCATATAATTACATTGAGGTTGCAGGTATGGGTTATTACAACCGATTCAGGCTTATACAGAGTGTAGATATGAGATTTTGATCTTGTGGATGATTTCAGCAGTGGAAATGTGGTTCTATGGTTTATGGACTAGGATGAATTTTGAAATTTCAGTTACATTGTGTATCGAACCTATATGAGATAGGGTGACGTGGGATCTCCCCCGGGTATATGCTTGGTAAGGTTATTCAGCTATTGAGTGGCTTCTAGAACAACTTTGGGTACGTTCGAGGACGAACGTGTATTTAAGTGGGGGAGGATGTAACGACCCTTCCGGTCATTTTGAACTTTTGCACTTTGATTGCCAGTTCTCAATATGACTTTCCCCGTGTTAGGTATTACGACTAATTTAGATCGTTGGTTTTTGTTTTTCAGGAAGATTTGGAATGAATTTGAAAGAGTAGTTTCAGTTGAAAAGCTTAGAATTTGAAAGGTTTGACCGCGAGTTGACTTATTTGTATTGATCGGAGGTTTTTATGGTTTGGTTAGCTTCGTTAGATGATTTGTGACTTAAGACTGTGATCGGAAGTGATTTTGGAGGTCTGGAGTAGAATTAGGCTTGAATTGCCGAAGTTAGTATTTTGGCGAATTTCGGTCGATAGGTGGCATTTTGATTCGAGGGTCAGAATGGAATTCCGAGAGTTGCTCCAGCTTCGTTATACCATTTTTTATGTGTGTGAAAAATTTTAGTTCATTCGGACGTCGTTTGGTCGGGGTTTTTATCAGAAGTGCATTTCGGAAGTTTTAAGAAACTTAGGCTTGAATTCGATGAGTTTTGAGTAATTTGATGTTGTTTTAGTTGTTTTGATTATTGGAGCAAGATTGAATGATGTTATGGGATATGTGGGCATGTTTAGTTGAGGTCTCGAAGGCCTAGGGTGAGTTTCGGGTGGTCAATCGGACCACTTTATGCCTTAAAAGATAGCAGAAAATTGCAGGTTCAGAGTTGCAGGATTTTTGTTTTCTGCGATCGCATAAGAGGTCTTTTGATCGCATATGAGGATTTGTGGGGGATGTTCTGTTGGTCATTACGTTCGTACAGTGTAGGCCGCGATCGCATAGAGTATTTGGGTAGAGCATTGCGATCACATGTCATTTGATGCGTTCGCATAGAGTTAATTTAGAGCTGAGAATTTTTGTGCTTCGCGATCGCGAAGGTTTTCCCGCGATCGCATCGAAGGAATTACTGTAGTTGAGCAGAATGTTTTAAAATCATCTTGCTCACGATTCTGGGTCTATTTTCACCCATGGTTTCTTTTTATTTTGGAGATTTTTGAAGGAAATTAAAGAGGGATTCGAGGGGATTCGACTTGAGGTAAGAATCTTGGTCTTAAAATATGATTATATTGTGAAATACACCTAGAAATTCATGTAAACTAAGCCAAAAATTTAAGAACTAGGGCTTGAGAAATTGGACATTTGATTTGAGCATTTGATAGGCCATTTAAACTTGAATTTGGGAGTTCTTGGTATGTATGAACTCGTGAGAAGATAAGGAATCTGTTGATGTTAAATTTTCTGATTTTCGAGAAGTGGGCCCGGGGCTCGTGTTTTGCAAATTTTGTGATTTTCAATTGTTTTCGATTGGGTTATGTTCCCGTAGCCTATTATGATATATTCACTCTGATTTTGGATAGATTTGACGCGTGTGGAGGCCAATTTGAGGGGCAAAGGTGTTGCGAGCTAGAAATTTTACCGGTTCGAGGTGAGTAATGATTGTGATATCTTGAGGGTTTGAAACATCTTATTTGTACACCGTAGTGCTATATTGAGGTGACTTGCACGCCGGATAGCGAGCGTGGAGTAGAACACCATTGGGGATTGTGACTCAGTCCATCCCGATTGATGATTTTATTGTGTAATTGACCAAAACTTATTTGTTCTCATCTTGACTTGGGGTGGTTGCCATATTTGGGCTACGTGCCAGCAATTTGAACCCCTTCGGGGATGGTTGTTGATATCTCCTCACTATTTGATTTTTATACTTGAACTCAGTCATGTATTTTACAGTGTTTTCAAAACTCAGCCAAGTTTACTTGCTTTAACACTTGAAATGATATTTACAATAATATTTTGGGATAAGCATCATGTTTATTATTGCCCAAGTGGCTTATGCGATTCTGATGACTGATCTAGGCCGATGGTCTGCATTGTGAGGATACTTTTGATTGGGCTGAATGCCGCATCAATGCATATATATAAATACGGATCTGGATGCACGTCGCAGCAGAGTTATACGGATACCGATATGAGGCCAAGGTCCTATATTTTATGCCACGAGATGGCTTGATATAGTGCTTGTGTCATAAAGGGATCCTACGAAGTCTGCATCCCCATAGTGAGCGCGGGTATCCATATGAATCGGGTTGCATGCCGCAGCGAGATATGGATCTTGTTGCAAGCTGCAGTGAGATATAGATCGGGCTGCACGCCACAACGAGATATTGATCGGGATGCACGCCGCAGCGAGATATGTGGATCGGGTTGCACGCTCCAGCGATTACTATATGATATTGTTCTAAGAGTGATTTGAGAGAGAGAGATCCCGAGGGGATGTGAGTGTCTCTGTGATTGAGCCCGAGGGGCTGGTACTATTTTTAAATATTGCCCGAGGGGTGAACTTTTATGTGTGCATCTTGCATATCTATTTGTCTTTTACCTGTTATACTATGGTATTTGTGTCTGGGAGGCAAATTTTTCTGTGCTTACCAGCACTAACTATTTTGAAATTATTTTATTACAGTTGAAAAGATCATTTCCAAAAGAGATTTAAACTGAGCCAAGATATTTCTAAAGATTTCACAGTTTTTACTTTTTTCTCAGAGAATTTTACCCGGCTTCTATATAGCATGTTGATTGCTTTACGTGATTTATTACTGCTCAGCTTTTATTTACCTTTATTACTCACTGAGTTGGAGTACTCACTTTACTCCCTGCACCTCACGTGCAGTTGCAGGTATTTATTCACCCGGTAGCGGGTATTAGCTGCATGGAGGCAAAGTTATAGATGTTTAGCGAGGTGACTGCCGGCGTTCGCAGCACTACTGTCTTTCTATGTTATTCATTATTCATGTTTAGTGTATTTCTAGACTTGTAAAGTGGAATCACACTCTTATAGATGCTCGTGACTTGTGACACCCCGATTAGGGTTGTGTTGGGTTGTAATTTTGTTAATTAGTATTATTAAGCCATGTTTTTATTGTTTATTTATGCTTAACTATTTTGAAAAACATGAGTTGGGTTAGTTGGCTGGCCTTGTTTTCACGAGAGGTGTCGTCACGAGCAGTGCGGGGTTTGGGTTGTGACGGGCTTGCTTGTTGTAGCCCCAGCCATCTCTCAGGCTGGGGAAAGAGTACAGACTCCTGCTACTCGCACTCCGGAGCAGATGGCTCCCCTGTTTCAGACTCAAGTAGCTCAGCTAGTTGGAGCTGTTCATGCGGGTGTAAGAGTTTAGACCGGTGATGGAGCAGCTATGTCTGTTGAAGTTTTGTGGAGATTGGACATGTTCACCAATTTGTTCACTATTACCTATGGTGGTACATCTTTAGAGGATCTCCACGATTATTTGGACAGTTTTCATGAGGTTCTTCGGAACATGGGAATAGTGGAGACCAATGGGTTTGACTTTGCTGCTTTTTGTCGGTCAGGTTCCTCCAAGAAATGGTAGAGAGATTATTGTTTGGGCAGATCGTTTGGATCACTAGCTCTCACTTGGGGCCAGTTCTCGCATGTATTTCTTGAGAAGTTTATTCTCGTCACTCAGAGAGAGGAGTACCGCAAGTGGTTGGAGAAGTTTCTTCCCGTCACTCGCTTGGGACCAGTCTTGTTAGCCCTCTATCGGAATTTTAACAAGAAATAGGGAAGCTCTAGAAAAGCATCAAACTATAGCTATGGCAAAATTTAAAAAAAAAAAGATAAACAAATCAACCCCTTTTTCCCCTATTGTTTGAGAAAATTATGATAAATCTTGTAGAATCAATGTAGAGAAGTGGGCTGACTTCAAAGGGAGAAAGATGACAATCATTTAGCAAGTACCGTGACTGGATTTTGTGTGGGTAAGAAAGAAATTATGAGGATTTAATGAGATTTACTAAATAAAAAGGCTACAATCAAGGGATACTCTTTTAAAACTAATTTGTATATATTTGGTAAGTTATATATGACCATTAAATTTAGTTAAAACTTTACTAGGGAGGGTAAATAAGTTTCTTATGTAGTGTAGATGGGTAAAAATCCCTTTAAAATAATGTTAAGGACAATGATGGCCCTATAGGTGGAAGAGAGTATTTCTAACACATGTCCAATAGGAAACTTTACCTCTAATAGCAAAGGTATACACTCTATTTATTATAAACCAAAATTATTTTAAAATATTATTTTCTATTGCTAATTTTTATATTTTATAGCAAAATAGGTATTTATGGTATAACCTACCATTGAGGTCCAAAATACATCATTTATGTTTTTTCTCTCTTTCTTTCAATTAACACACAATTATCTTTCTGGATTTTTTTTCTCTCTCTCTTCGAGCAAAATACATATTTCTAATCTTGAATTCTCTGGTCAGATCCTCTAAGGTTACTATAATTGAAAATACTTCTAAATTATTGGGAGAAAAAGGAAAAAATATAGACCTTTTCTTCAAAATAAGATTCCTCTATAGCAAGGATGAGCTCGTCACTCTGAGGCCAGAGCCACTGCACAGAGAGCAAAATGATGTCGGAATAATTCGAGTAGAGCATGGGTATTATAATATGAACAACATATACTGCAATATTTTCTACGTCAAAGAAGCTTTGAGGGCCGGATTTTTTGTCCGTCTCCATTTTCCATTTTAATACATTGTACACAGTATTTTGCTTGCAAGAAAATACCATCTCCGATGAACTTTCTTCTATCTTTGCTATTTAGTCACATACAATGATACAAATACACTATATTCTATAAAAATTTAGTCAAACACATTGTACAATATGCATGAATACATGATATAAATATTGAAATACACTGGATACAAATATTAAAATAGACATAATATAAACAGTGAATACATTAATTTTATAATATAGTAAAATACGGAAAAATACACTCAATACAAACTTATATGGTGAATATAACCAATAAAATATATTGAATACAATAGTAATGACATGTATTAGGAATAACGAAACTACTACTTATACATTTGAATATACTGAATACAAATTGTGAATACAGTAAATACAAATGTTGAATCTAATGAATGCAAAATTAAAAAATAAATATTGAAATACACTAAATACGACAGTGTTATAACCAACTGAAAAATTATTCTAATTAATTAGGTTGATAATAAAGCATGTTAGAATTGATTTTATTGAGTTATATTAGGAGTGTATTATGCAAATTGATCCTATTTTTGTTAATAGACAGCTGGACAGACCTATTTTAAGATAATTGTCGTTACAGTATTCAAGAATACATGGTGCGAATATATGTGAATACAGTCACGTACAATTGTAATCCTCTCCCCATATTTTTATGCGACTTTTGCTATTGTATTCATGAATATAGTAGCGCGAATACAACGAATATACTACCTGTCACGACCCTAGTTTACCAATTGTGAACCTGTCATGACGGCACCCAGTCTTCGCGACTAGGTAAGCCTAACACAATGCGGAATTTACAACTGTTACGAACAACTAAAAATAACAGCGAAATAATATAGAAAATATAATAGGTGCCACTCGACACATACACTTTACCAAAATTTCTAGGATATATATAACCACCAAGACCCGGAAACTCACAGGCAAACACAGGCTAAGAGAGTATAACTGTGGCTCGATCCACCAAGAGTATCTATATATTATATATGAATTACACACACACACATGTTGAGGCTGAGACACCCAGTCTTGATTTGGTTCCCGTTGTGAGGGATTTCCCGGATGTATTTCCACCTGTCGGGCATGCCACCGGACAGGGATATCGATTTCGATATTGACTTGGTGCCGGTGTATATATATATATATATATATATATATATATATATATATATATATATATATATATATACGTACGTACCGTGTGTTTTTTTTCGCGTGTATATATATATATATATATATATATATATATATATATATATATATATACGTACATAAACATTTGGATTGGGCTACATGCCGTGTATATATATATATATATATATATATATATATATATATATATATATATATATATATATATATATATAATAGGTGCTATATATATATATATATATATATATATATATATATATATATATATGTATGTATGTATGTATGTATGTATGTATTTTATGGATCATAAGAACTTGAGGTACTTGACGACACAGAAGGAGTTGAACTTTCGCCAGGATGGCACACTTCTATTCCGGGGACGAGTATGTGTTCCTCAGGATAGTGACATGTGTCATGATATCTTGGAGGAGGCGCATAGCTTACCTTTTTTCTTGCACCCAGGGAGCACGAAGATGTACATGATAGAAAAGGCTAAGATGATCGACCAAGGAGAGACTTGTTATTATGCCTGCCACCATCTTTGCCTTTTCTATATGATACTAGGGACACAGGTGCGGAGCCGCAGAAGCGGCCCTACGATCACATATGCAGTATTGGCAGAAGAGAGCTGGACTGCATATAGGTCATTTTTCCGCAGATATGGGACCGTAACTGTGGTAGAGAGGGCGCAGAAGCGGAATGGGCTAGTGAGCCCCGGACTGCAGAAGCGGCATTTGGTCTCACACCTGTGGAACCGCGGAAGCGGTCAAGTGACCGCAGGTGCGGAAAGAGCTGGAGGCAGTGACTGCTTTAAAAATCAGGGTTTTACCATTTTTCTTTCATTTTCTCTTGGCTTGGGCGATTTTGGAGAGCTTCAAGTAAGGTTTTTCATCATCAATGACAAGGTAAGCTATCCTCACCTATCTTGTGTTAACTATATCGATTATGTATGGATTTTAACAATTTTTTAGGTTTGACAAGATTTTGGGTATGAAATTGAGAGTAAATTATATATTGGAGTTTGTGTGGTTATGGGTAAGCTTAATCTTCGAAAAATTTTGGAATCCACGCACGTGGGCCCTAGGGAGATTTTATCAACTTCTTGATCGGGTTTAGGAATATTTAATTGTATTATAATGAACACTTGAGCATATATTAATAGATTTGCATAATTATTGGCTAGTTTTGAATCAAGTAGCATTGATTCGAGTCTTCGGAAGGGCGTGGAATGCCGGTTATGGATCTTCGGAGTGAGGTGAGTCTTCTTTCTAACCTTGTAAGAGGGAATTATCCCCATAAGTGAAATAATTAATTTTGTCCTCCAAGTTGTGGGGGCTATGGACACACTAGGTGACGAGAGTCCTTGCGTAGCTACTAATTGTGTAAGTCCGGGTAGTCTAGGACCCAAAAGTATGTTATACTTGCAATATCTGAAAACTTGTTGACAGTTGAATTGCTTAAATCTTATCGAATTAGTAAATGAATTTGTAAAAAGAATTAAACTTCATTTTTCTATATTGTTAAAAGAGAATTAATTTTCTTTGGATAATTGTTTCCTGATGGCTTCTTGATTGACTATATGTGTGTTTAAATTCTGGAATGGACCGAACGCCTCGGTATATTAAATAGATGTATCTATGGTTCGCGCACGACCCTCTGGCAGTGCATAGTTTAAATATTATTGGGCCGGGTAATATGTCCTCGGCATGATTTGCGCATGCTTGTATTGCTTGCCTTGAAATTTATTGAAGTTGTTATTGCCTCTTCTCGGCTTAAGAATGTATGTATAAAGGATGAAAAGGTATTGGAAATTTCCTATAAAAGAAAGAATTATTTACTTACTTCAACCTATTGAATTACAATCATGTTTATAAAAATTTATTATTTAATATATTATTGATATAACATTATTGGACCACTAGTAGGTGTCGAAGTCTACCTCTCGTCTCTACTTTTTCGAGATTAGACGGGATACTCATTCGGTACACGCTATTTTAGTACTCATACTACACTTCTGTGTATTTTTGTTGCACAGGCACATGCATCTCTAATGGCCTAGTGGGCGTAGCTGTATAGCTGATACGAAGACTTAGGTGAGCTGCATTTTCCGAGACGACTAACAACCAGCAAGTCTCTTTTAGATTATTGTATTTATTTTATGTCCGATATTGAATTTCGGACGGTTGTTGTATTACATTATTTCTTAGAAATTGCCCATGCACTTGTGACACCGGGTTCTGTGATATCTATGAATTTATTTAAAAAATTTAAAAGTTGTTAAAATGTTTCGTTATTTATTCAGTGGAATTTACTATGTATTGATTAAATGTATTAAAGAAGCGATTTCGGAAATATTTTAAACGAAAATTTAATTATGTATTTTGGTTGACTCGCCGAATACAGTATTCGACGCTATTTTGATCCTTAGTGAATTTTGGGTCGTGACACTGACTAATAAAAGTATTGGATTATGTTGTCACCGAAAGAAGAAAAGATTCAGGGTAAAATTCAAAAATAGCCAGATTTACTACTAGTCGTCAAGTTTCAAAAGTTATCGAAATTTAGCCACTTTAATCTGAGCGAAAACACTGTTCAAAATCTAGAAAAATATGCCCGCAAATTTTACTGGAGTTCCAGCATAAGTATGTTTGAACTCACGTAAATTTTACGGGAGTTCCAGTATAACTATGCTGGAACTCCCGCAAATTTTACCGGAGTTCAAGCATAATTATGCTGGAACTCCCGCAAAATTTTACGGGAGTTCCAGCAAGTATAATTGTCCAGTATAATATACTGGAGTTTAGAGCACTAGTGCTCCAGTCTCCCGCAAATTTTACAGGAGTTAGCAAAGTATACTGGTCCAGCATAATATACTGGAGTTCATACACAAATGCACTAGAACTCCCGTATATTATACGGGACCGGTCCCTGTTGCATCAAAATAGTGACTATTTTTCATTGACTTTGTAAATAGTGGCTATTTTTCATTGACCAGTGTGAAAACTGGTTATACCATGAAATTTTAACAAAGATTCAGAAAACAAATTAAAAGCATAATTTGTACGAGAACAAAAGATGAAAAAAAGAGATTCGGTTTCTATTCCTATTATAACTTTTCTTATTGTTATTTGTGTGTATGAAATATAATGATTCCGCAAAAATAAGGGAGTTAGCTCAATCAATATATTGAATACATGATTTTTTTTTATGGGTAATATCCGACATAATAGCACAGAAATTAAAAGGTGACAAACTATTTTCATGAATTCCTGAAACAAAATAATAAAGGGAAAGAAAAATTTGTACATAGAAGAAAAAACTGTAATTTACCAATAAAGTATATTTGTTGCCAAATGGATATACCAAAAGATTATTGTATTTTTATGGGAGAGAAAAATTATGCCAATGGAAATGACTTTGGCATAAAGAATGCACTGTAAAAGAAATGAAGCGACAATATATTGTGTGCATTTTTGTACAAAAGAATATCAAGCATATAACGGATGATTTTAATAGTGGAAGCTCAAAGGAGCAAACTGACATAAAACGTGAAAGATGGGAAAGATAATTGAATATACCATTTATTAGGAATTTAGGATTTCAATTAAATGATCAATTTTATTATATTTAATGGAAAATAATTTTACATTAGGTACAGGGTAATTTGTTCATTTAAGTTTTGAAAGATATTTTAGTAAAATAATATTATCTAAAAGTCTTCACTCTTATAATATAGTATGATGATATGATTAAAAGTAACAGTAAAAGTAAAATATTCATTAACTTTTATTTAATATCATAATTATTGTAGCTTTTCTCTATGCTCAACTTTTTGTCTATTAAGAGCATATACATGACTTTTAAATTATTTCAAAGCAGGGTGATTTTTTTTAATCATTCCATAATTTTTTCATTAGTCACACAGGCTTCCTCTATGGAGATTGTGAAGTGTTAATTACACCTAATAATTTGTACAAATCAGCTATTAATATTTTTTCTCCTAATTTACAGGACTCATATTTAGAATAAGACAACAAATTTCAAGTATATATATATATATATATATATATATATATATATATATATATATATATATATATATATATATATAGTTATATATTGTATCTCAATAACGATCAGGTATCTCTATCATAATCTATTATTATTTCTTTATAGCTATGAACCATGAAATTAATCATGATTTACTAGCTATTTTAAGGAAGACGTATCAATCGGACATAGTATACTACTTCCACAAATTACCACTTTCATTTGACACAATTTTTTGATATGTATGTTATTGTAAAAGGAAGAGGCTACTGTTTTTTTAGAGACAAAGTATAACCTAATTTAAACGTGACGTATTTAAAACTATAGTCATATTGTTACTCATATTCACATATAAATTATATTGTTGAATTTTAAAAGTACAAAAACAATTGTCAAGCTTACTGTTTGATATGTTAGACAAACTGCATAATTAAAGTTGTTTGAACATATTTTTAAATTTTATTATATAATTTTTATAAAAAAAATATACCATTTTATACTACTTTACAGAGTGCAGCACAATGCGCGTATCCAAAACTAATTTTTGTTATTATACTGTATTTGTAAAATAATTCTGGAAATATAAATAAATAAAAATAAAAATGTGCATAAACAGAAATGAAGAAACCAATTCGAGCCCACTGAATTCACAGCGTTTCCTTAAGGAATTTAATCCCCTCATAGTACCCAAGGTTATGGATTATTTCCTCCCAGGATAGAACGAATTACACACTGTTGTAGTGGTACTTCAAACCCCAGTGTTTCAGCGAACACAAAGTTCGGTAGCAAATCACACTTACTTTTTGCTTTGTTTGATGCTAAAAGTATGCAGAAGAAAGGAGGAGAAACTCAGAAATTCGTAGTGAAATTCTGAGCAGAATAGTAGGAGAAACTCATAAATTCGTAGTGAAATTCTGAGCAGAATAGTGTTGTATTTATAGCAAAGTGTTGTATTTATAGCCAAAAGTTGGGCTGTTTCTGCAAAACTGCCACAGCATAAATGCCATTGCATAAATGGCCATTTACTCAATAATAAAGAGGGAAAATTGATGGGTAGTTATGTTTCTGTTACAAAAACAGAAAAACTGAAATTTGGATTTAATATTAATGTTTATTTAATATTAATATTCTGTTATTAAAATAAATATTTAATAACATTTCTGTTAATATTTTACTATTAACAAATAAATTTGGTCCTAAAAGTTAATCAATCGATCGATCATTTGACCAAATCCAAATCCGAAGCCGAAGCCAAAGCCGTAGCCGAAGGCGAGCCGAAGCCGAAGCCGAGCGAGCGACGACGACGATGACGACGCGAGGCTTGCTTTCTTCTCAACTCTTTAAGAGCTAGAAGAAGAGCAATTGCTTATATACCCATAAAAACCTCTTCCTCTTCCGATATGGGACAATGCCCATTTACCAAGGAGAGGGAACTTGAAATTTCACTCAAAATTTCACTTCCCTCCATTTCTCATTCACCCTCTTTTAACTCTTTAATATATATTTAATTAATATATTAAAAACCCAACAATCCCCACATGAATGGGGAATGGCTTTTATCACGGAAGTATGCATGAAAACTGTGTGATTTGCAAGTAAGGATTACTTGCATCTAGATAGTAGGTTTCCCTTTGAACTTTCCGTAGTGAACTTATGTCGGATATACTCGATCAATCGGTAGATTTGATATCTTTGAACCGTCGGACTTTGGTGTATACCTAGACAACCACAAGTCACACAACCAACCCTTAACCGTCTTTGGTTCTCATTGTTGTGTTCGTTTCAGCCATGAACACCGCCCGGTTTCATAAGTGCGTAGAGAACTGGCCTTATTAAATTCTCTTTGAAGCGGCTAACACTTCACACTTACATAGGTGATTCCTAAACGTGTCATCCCGTAGATATACTATTTGATATACCTCATATCAAATTTAGAAATCCTTAAAAACCCTTAATGCTTTATCCTTGGTACTGAAAATTATCTTATACGAGAATGGACCAAAAGTTTATTTGACAATGTTGAACCATCATAAATGACTTTGTTTGATCTCCTTGAACCTAGATCTTGGGATCTCAAGTCTTCTAGGTAGATTTAGCGCCACTATTACTTGTTCTCGGCCATAGTCTCATTCCCCTTGATGATTTCTCAACTACATCTCTAGTTAGGCCTTTTGTAAGTGGATCCGCCACATTATCACTTGACTTTACATAGACAATCGTGATAATTCCTCTAGAGAGTAATTGTCTAACGGTTTTATATCTTCGTCATATATGACGAGATCTACCGTTATACATAACGCTCCCAGCCCTTCCAATTGCCGCTTGACTATCACAGTGTATGCATATTGGTGCCAAGGGTTTGGGCCAAAATGGAATATCTTCCAAGAAATTCCGGAGCCATTCAACTTCTTCACCGGCTTTATCCAAGGCTATGAACTCAGCCTCCATTGTAGAGCGGGCAATACAAGTTTGTTTGGACGACTTCCAAGATACCGCTCCTCCACCAATTATGAATACATATCCACTTGTGGACTTGGAATCAGTTGATCCGGTGATCCAATTTGCATCACAGTATCCCTCAATGACCGCAGGATATTTATTGTAGTGCAAAGCAAAGTCCTGGGTATGTACTAAGTACCCTAAAACTCGTTTCATGGCCATCCAATGAGATTGACCTGGATTGCTCGTATATCGACTCAATTTACTTATAGCACAGGCTATATCTGGTCGTGTACAATTCATGATGTACATTAAGCAACCCAACACACGAGCATAATCCAATTGTGATATGCTTTGGCCTTTGTTCTTTGCTAATGCAAGATTCACGTCAATTGGAGTCTTTGTAACTTTAAAGCCCAAGTCCTTGAATTTTTCAAGTACTGTCTTGATATAATGAGATTGTGACAATGTCAGACCTTGAGAAGTCTTATGGATCTTAATTCCCAGAATTAAATCAGCAACTCCCAAGTCTTTCATATCAAACTTGCTAGTTAGCATACGCTTAGTAGCATTTATATTGTCAATGTCATTACTCATTATGAGCATATCATCCACATATAGGCAAACAATGACTATGTGATTTGGAATATTTTTAATGTACACACATTTATTACATTCATTTATCTTAAACACATTTGACAATATTATTTGGTCAAATTTTGCATGCCATTGTTTGGGTGCTTGTTTTAATCCGTAAAGGGACTTAACAAGTCTACAGACCTTCTTTTCTTTACCTGGAACCACAAACCCTTCTGGTTATTCCATGTATATTTCTTCCTCCAGCTCTCCATTTAACAAGGTTGTCTTAACATCCATCTGATGAATTTCAAGACCATAAACCGCAGCTAACGCTACTAACGTCGTATGGACGTAATTCCTGTAACTGGAGAGTAGGTATCAAAATAATCAAAACCTTCTCATTTTCGATACCCTTTGACCACAAGTCTTGCCTTATATTTGTCAATAGTGCCATCATCATTAATTTTCCTCTTAAAGATCCATTTAGAACCCAACGGTTTATTTCCATGAGGAAGATCAACCAATTCCCACGTATGGTTGTTCAATATGGATTCTATTTCACTATAATCTGCCTCTTTCCATAACAATGATTTCGAAGAAGACATAGTTTCTTTAAATGTTTGAGGCTCATTTTCCAATAAGAAAGTCACAAAATCTGGTCTAAATGAAGTAGACGTTCTTTGACGTTTATTACGCCTTGGATCTTCCTGATTAAGTGTACTTTCTTTTGCTTCTTCCCAAGGTCATTTAGATTCTTCACTAATCGACTCACATTCCTTTTTATACGGATATATATTTTCAAAAAACTCAGCATTATCTGATTCTATAACCGTATTATTATGAATGTCGAGATTTTCTGATTTATGAACCAGAAATCGATATGCTTTACTATTAGTCGCATATCCTATGAAAACACAATCAACGGTTTTCGGTCCTATTTTTACCCTTTTGGGTTTAGGAACTTGCACTTTTGCCAAACACCCCCACACTTTAAAATAATTCAAGTTGGGCTTCCTTCCTTTCCATTTTTCATATGGAATGGATTGTGTTTTGATATGGGGTACTCGATTTAGTATTCGGCTAGCCGTAAGTATGGCTTCCCCCCACAAGTTCTGTGGCAAACCAGAACTTATCAATAATGCGTTCATCATCTCCTTTAATGAACGATTCTTTCTTTCTGCAATCCCATTGGATTGGGGCGTGTAAGGGCCGTTGATTGATGAATAATTTCATATTCTAAACATATTTGTTCAAAAGGAGATTCATATGCACCACCCCTATCACTTCTTATCATTTTGATTTTCTTGTTAAGTTGTGTTTCAACTTCATTTTTGTATTGCTTGAATGCGTCTATTGCTTCATCTTTACTATTAAGTAAGTAAACATAGCAATATTGAGTACTATCGTCAATGAAAGTTATGAAATACTTCTTTCCATCGCGAGATGGTATTGACTTCATATCACAAATATCTGTGTGAATTAAGTCTAAAGGATTTGAATTCCTTTCAACCGACTTATAAGGATGTTTAACATACTTAGATTCCACACATACTTGACATTTTGATTTGTCACATTCAAATTTAGGCAATACTTCCAAATTAATCATTTTTCGTAAGGTTTTATAATTGACATGACCCAAACGTATATGCCATAATTCATTTGACTCAAGTAAGTAAGACGAAGCTGAAATTTTATTATTATTCTCAACGACCATTACATTCAGCTTGAAAAGGCCCTCAGTGAGTACAAACATTTCGTTCTTACTTATTACAACCTTATTGGAAACAAAAACACATTTAAAACCATTCTTAACAAGAAGTCCAGTAGAGACCAAATTCTTCCTAATCTCGGGAACATGAATGACGTTGTTCAAAGTCACCATTTTGCCAGAAGTCATTTTGAGAAATATCTTCCCACATCCTTCAATATTGGCCTTTGAAGCATTTCTCATAGAAATCGTCTCATCGGGTCCAACAGGAGCATAAGTAGCAAACGCTTCTCTAACAGCACAAACATGGCGAGTGGCTCCAGAATCAATCCACCACTCTTTAGGATTGCTTACCAAATTGCATTCGGAAAGCATGGCACATAAGTCATCAACATCATCATGCTTTTCAACCATGTTTGCTTGACCCTTCTTCTTGCCTTTCTTCGGAGCACGACACTCCGTAGATTTGTGTCCGGGTTTTCCACAGTTGTAGCAGTTTCCACTGAACCGCTTCTTGCTTGGGTTATATTTTGGTCCAGAAGCCTTCTTCCTCTTCTTGTTCTCTTCAACAATATTTGCTCCCATTATTGTTGAGTTTCCACGACCTCTCTTTTCAGCAGCTTTATTGTCCTCTTCGATTCTCAACCGAACAATGAGATCTTCAAGGGACATCTCCTTTCGTTTGTGTTTTAAGTAGTTTTTGAAGTCCTTCCACAAAGGAGACAACTTCTCAATCATTGCTGCTACTTGGAATGCTTCATTGATAACAAGACCTTCAATGAAATTTTCATTACTAAATATACTAAGGTTACTACTTTCAACATCAATATTAATTTGATTTATACCTTCAGCAAGGAGATCGTGAATAATCACCTGCAATTCCTGGACTTGGGTAATAACAGACTTGCTATCTACCATTTTGTAGTCCAAAAACTTTGCAGCAACAAACCTTTACAACCCGGCATCTTCAGTTTTGTATTTCTTTTCAAGCGCAGTCCACAGTTCCTTTGATGTTTCTACGCCACTGTAGATGTTATACAAAGCATCTTCCAACCCGCTTAGAATATAATTCTTGCATAAAAATTCTGAATGTTTCCACGCCTCAACGACGAGAAAGCGTTCAGTTTCTGGAGTTTCATCGGACAACACAGGAACATCTTCCTTGATGAACTTCTGGAGACTTAGAGTAGTCAAATAGAAGAACATCTTTTGTTGCCAGCGCTTGAAACCAATCCCGGAAAATTTTCCGGGTTTCTCCGCCGGTGCCAATGCTGCCGGAGTTGTTCGGCTTGTTGAGGCATTAGCAATCACCATTGGAACAACTTGGTTCTCATTCTCGTTAGTCATTTCTGTAAAAGAATGACACAAATATTAAAATCACGAAGATTTTAATAGAGTACAAAATCACAAAGGTTTTACTCTTCCAGAAATAGTAAAAACAAATACAGAAATATAAATAAATTCCTTAAGCTTGTTATTACACTGTATTTGTAAAATAATTCTGGAAATATAAATAAATAAAAATAAAAATGTGCATAAACAGAAATGAAGAAACTAATTCGAGCCCACTGAATTCACAGTGTTTCCTTTAAAAATTTAATCCCCTCCTAGTACCCAAGGTTATAGATTATATCCTCCTAGGATAGAACGAATTACACACTGGTGTAGTGATACTTCAAACCCCAGTGTTTCAGTGAACACAAAGTTCGGTAGCAAATCACACTTACTTTTTGCTTTGTTTGATGCTAAAAGTATGCAGAAGAAAGGAGGAGAAACACAGAAATTCGTAGTGAAATTCTGAGCAGAATAGTATTGTATTTATAGCCAAAAGTTGGGCTAAAATCTGAAGAGTCTCTTCAGAATGATTGTTTCTGCAAAACTGCCACAACATAAATGCCATTGCATAAATGGCCATTTACTCAATAATAAAGAGGGAAAATTGATGAATAGTTATGTTTCTGTTACAAAAACAGAAAAACTGAAATTTGGATTTAATATTAATATTTATTTAATATTAATATTCTGTTATTAAAATAAATATTTAATAACATTTCTCATTTGACCAAATCCAAATCCAAATCCACACAAAGAGGGAAAATAAAGAGGGAAAATTGATGGGTAGTTATGTTTCTGTTACAAAAACAGAAAAACTGAAATTTGGATTTAATATTAATATTCTGTTATTAAAATAAATCCGAAGCCGAAGCCGAAGCCGGAGCCGAGCGACGACGACGACGACGGCGCGAGGCTTGCTTTCTTCTCAACTCTTTAAGAGTTAGAAGAAGAGCAATTACTTATATACCCATAAAAAATCTCTTCCTCTTCCGATAAATTTCATTGCATAAATGGCCATTTACTCAATAATAAAGAGGGAAAATTGATGGGTAGTTATGTTTCGTTACAAAAACAGAAAAACTGAAATTTGGATTTAATATTAATATTTATTTAATGTTAATATTCTGTTATTAAAGTAAATATTTAATAACATTTCTCATTTGACCAAATCCAAATCCAAATCCAAATAAAGAGGGAAAATTGATGGGTAGTTAGGTTTTTGTTACAAAAACAGAAAAACCGAAATTTGGATTTAATATTAATATTTATTTAATATTAACATTCTGTTATTAAAATAAATATTTAATAACGACGACGACGGCGCGAGGCTTGCTTTCTTCTCAACTCTTTAAGAGTTAGAAGAAGAGCAATTGCTTATATACCCATAAAAAACTTCTTCCTCTTCCGATATGGGACAATACCCATTTACCAAGTAGAGGGAACTTGAAATTTTACTCAAAATTTTATTTCCCTCCATTTCCCATTCACTCTCTTTTAACTCTTTAATATATATTTAATTAATATATTAAAAACCAACAGTTTTAAAATAAGATGCAAAGCGAGGACTTTTTGCTTTTTATTCAACAAACACAATACATGCATTGTTCTTTATGGCTTTCTTCTCTTACGCTCCCAATTTTTTTATAGCTTTTTCTGTTAAATTTTTTACTACAACTTATAAAAAATATAATTTAATCATATAATTTAATCATACAAACTTGCTATATTATTATGTGCATATGTTCTTCTATTTTGATATTAAAGTGATTTTTACATTTCTTGTTTCTATTTTATACAATTTTTAATATTTTATTTGGGTTTAATTCTTTGTCTATTTTAAACTTCATTTTCATTTCAGTAATATTCGAAGTAAAGCAAATCCGTGAGGCTTATGTCTTGTGCCTCTTAATTGATGAGTAAAAAATACAGATATTTGAACAAAAACAGAGGAAAAATGGCAGGGAAAATGCAAGGAAATAGATGGGCTTTATTTCGATAATAGGCCTCAGATTGGGTTACCCAAATAAATTTTTCAGCCCAACTATTTGGGCCTTATCCAGATGAGGACTAGTTATTCTACGGCCCACATTCAGCTCTAGGTCCGAGATCATTCTAGGAAAATCATGGCCCAATGGATCCTATAAGAACATGGAACATAAATTTCTCACAAAACATGAAATTACAAATAAGAGATGTGATGGAGTATAAGAGGTTTTGGGTTTGAGTCTTAAGTATAAAGTTATTTTTATTAAGGGGCATTTTACTCATAATGTGAGGCTTTTAACCGTAAATACAAATTTAATTGAGCATCAATATAAATATCGAACAAAGTAAAAGACCAAAAAAAAAAAAAACCATAGCAATTAAGCTCGAACTTGATGGCTAATTAAAACTATACTAATGTGTTGTAAAGATGTGATGCTTCGGTTACGGTATAAATCTATGCACGTTTGTCCTCACCCTCATGTCAATTAATTTTGTGGCTTTTTACAAATTTATTTTTAGTTTTATGTCCCTATTTTTTTAACATATAAAAGATTTATTTTTATACGTACAAAATCTGTATTTTACATATAAAGATTTAAAAGAAATCATTTTCTTAAATTATAAATCATAAAGGGGCATGACGCATATTGTACAAATAACATCCTCGTGATGCAGTCCAAGTAATACGAACACATCATCTTATTAGTTAATATAGGAACAACTAAACCGAGAAAAAACACGATATAGTTAGCGAGCAATGCTTTGACCAATTTAAAATTATTTAATTAATGTTAGAGTTGAATTTGTTAAATTTGGTGAGGTTCTCGACCATATATATATATATATATATATATATATATATATATATATATATATATATATCAGTTTGACAAAAAATAATCTTTTTCACTGGGACATAGATTTCAATTTTTAGATTTCACCTTTTAGTAAGTATTTATATCTATCTATGTTTATATTTAAAAAATAATAATAAAAAATAATAAAAAAAAAATAGATATGTTTTCTAAATTCCACAACCCTACAGTATTCTCCAAATGTCTGTCCCTTTCTATCTACTTTTTCATCTAACAAAATCTAACATCAGCATACCAAATCAAACCACTCTTTTCTCTGTCCTAACCTCTGCCTCCTAGGTTAGTTTCTTCTCGTTGCTCTGAATTTTTTTGTATCTTTCTTTCGATCTTCTTTCTATGTTCTTAGTTGGACTGTAAACTACTTTGCCTTTTGTCAAAATTTTAATGCGCTTTACTGAGATTTTGGGCCTCTTTTTGTCCCTAACTCAACCTAGATTTATCGAAATTTGAAAGTTTTAAAAGAATAATTTATACTCTTTGTCACGAGTTATTGACACCGTTGGTGTTCTATAGTACTGAAGGGAAGCTATGTTCTATTTTTTTGAGTGTCGATTCTTTTCTCACTATTATTTTGAATTCAGATCATATTGATGCAAAGTACCAAAGGATCTTTGTCGCCAATTGTCTTCGATTAACTATTGTTTGAATTATTGCTTAAAATTATTTGATTTTCTTGATCAATTGCTTAATTTTGCCCTTTTTCTTTCTGCTTTCTCTATTTCTCCATCCATGATACATCAACTTCTCTTTTTTAAAAGGCTAGGTTTTGCTTCGATTTTTTCATTTGGGTCTCTCATTTATTTTTATTTTTTATTTTTATTGTGTTAATGCATAATTTTGATCTTGTGTGCATATTTATTTGTTTTATCTATGTATCTTTTTATTTTTGGTTATATTTGTTTTGTCGTCCGTGATTTTGGGTCTCCTTAAAATTCAGCAAAGCAAAGTAGGTGGTAGGGTAATCGCCAGGTATGGTGTTGAAGAGTTTAATCATATTTCAACAAGTTTAGTACTAAAAAAACTCCCAAAATTTTAATATTTAACAAAGGTTGAAAATGAGTGTTTAAGATTTAAGAATCACTGAAAACTCTTGAATAAAAAAAGTTGAAGAAGAATGTTTGAGATATGAAGTTCTAATGAGTTGATTGTCACTATAGCAACATTGTACACACTAACTAACGCAATGTGTTTGACATATGACTGAAAGTTGAAATTATTAAATAATATTTTTTGTTTCTTTTATTTTTATTACCATTTTAAAACTTATTGTTCTTCCTCCTTCAGCATGCATATGTGCGAGTTTTTAGCCAAGTTATGTGAAGCATGTTATTTGTTCTACTGGAAAAATATTGTTATTATTTTCTCCTATTTTGGTTGTCTCTTCTCCTTGTGGGTATATTTATATATTTTTACCTGTTTTTTGGCTTCCCTGATATTGCACATTTTCATGGATCTTGAGTTTTTTTTTTTTTTGTAAAGGTAAAGTAATGGATCTTGAAATTACTGAGATATGTGAATTAAAAATAGTATGGTCGGAGTTCTCATGTAAAGGGTGATATGTTTTTCATGAATAGAGATGGGGTTGAAGAGACAACGACCATCTATCGCTGCTTAGCTAAAGAAGTTGAATTATTATCTCAACCCCTGTGACCTGTGGCGTGGTTAGAAATTTTCTAAATGGTCTTTAAATTTGAAAGAAGTAAAAAAGTTCAATATATGTTATATACCACAAAACCCTAATATTATATTTATATACATGTAGCTTCGCCCTTGCCTGTGACACATGGTAAGTCCGAATTCACGATACTTTTTTTCGCTAATGTGTGTTATTGTATTTATTTTAATTTGTGTAATTCTTTTTAACTCAGAATTTCATTTAGAGATTGAATATCAGCCTACCAAATCAAACCACTCTTATATATCAGTATGGGAACTCCAATATTAGCATGAGATCTAACTTCAGTTTTCTTTTAGATTGACTGAATTCTCCAAATTTTCTTTCATGCCTTAAAAGCGATGGTTCGATTTCAGCAGATGGTTTTCTTTTAGGTGTCACTATATTTTCCAAATATACATGCAAAGTTATGGATATATTTACTATTTTATAACACCCTCCTTACTGGAAGATAAAAATTCATAAAATATTAGCTTTTGAAATGCATTCATATGAGTAGGAAAAAAGCATTTTCCTTTGTGAATTAATCAATGACGCACCGGCAATTTTTTTGAACTTTTCTAATATATAAAAAGCTTTGTTACATTTAAATGCGATTTATGAGGTTATGTAAATGTCACTGAAATTCCTAATTATTTAGAGGTCATGTATATAAATTCATATTTATTTTGCATGGATAAAAGACGATTCTTCATAATTTATGCTTGACATTTGTATAAAATGTGGCCTTAGTTTTTAGACCTTTTTACTTGTGAGCTTTGTTGGCACATTTGTGGCTTTTTATTTAAATTCATGTTGGTCAAATAAATAGCCTTGTATTTTGAGAGGATGTGGCCAATTGTTGGTCAAGCATTTCTTTCTTGGCTTCCTATATAACAAGCACTCTTTGTTCATTTTCAAGACACACCAAAACAAGAATTGAATTATTCATTTCTTGTTTCTTCTCCTCATCCTTTAGCAAGTAAGATTATTTTGTAAGAGAGTAAGTGTACCCTTTCTTTGGAGTGATCTTGTGAGGTTATTCTCTTGGGGTATTTGGGACTAAATAGAGTATTTACTCTAATTTTGTACTCTCTTTTTGTACTATTGTTGATATAGTGAAATTGCTTCTCTCCTCTTGTGGATGTAGGTCTTCTTGACTGAACTACGTCAAGATTGTGCCTTCTTTATCTGCTTTAATTACCGTTATTATCAACTTATATTGTCTTTGTTATTGTTATTATAACGTTGTTTGGCTAAATTCTGCACTACCCGGGTTTCCGATCCTAACAAATTGATATCAGAGCTGGATCTAACGGGTTATTTTAAATAGCCAAAAATAACTCTAACAAAGACTTATGTTGAGAAATTGGATCGAAGTGCAAACTTCGGAATGTGGCAATTAAAGATGGAAGCTATCCTAATTCGGGATAGCTTAGATTTGGCACTACAAAGAAAAGAGAAGAAGCCCGAAAAAATGACGGACGAGGAGTTTGCTGTCATTGACAAAAAGGCAAAAGCAGGTATCATTTTGAACCTCTCAAATGAAGTTTTGCGTGAAGTTTCTGCAGAAATATCAGCCAAAGGCATATGGGAAAAGCTGAAAACCCTATATATGAAAAGAACAGTAGAAAACAGGCTTTACGTAAAGCAAAAACTCTACACTTTTCGTATGGTTGAAGGTACCTCTATACTTACACATCTTGATACTTTTGATTCTCTTCTTATGGATTTAAGTAACATAGATGCTGAAGTCAAAGATGAGGATCAAGTCGTATTATTGCTTGTTTCTTTACCCCAGTCGTTTAAGCATATTAGAGATACTATGCTTTATGGAAAAGATAATAGCTCGTATAAAGATATCAAATCTATTTTGAAATCAAAAGAACAAATAGATAGATATATCACTGGGGAAACTAGTGGAACCAATAGGAAGGCTTGTTTGTAAGAGGTAGATCCAATAAGAAATATTCAAGTAGTGAGAGACTTAAATCAAGGTCAAAATCCAGATATAGAAACATCATGTGCAAATACTGTCATAAGAAATGTCACATTATTTCTGAATGCTTTAAATTAAAAAACAAAGAAAATCATACAGAAAAGAAAAATGAGCATAAAATTACTAACACTGCCGAAGCAAGTGTAGCTGCTGATGAGACTGAGGGAACTATTTTTTTAGCAACTAATAATAGTTTTAAATCTAACAATGAGTGGATTTTAGATTCGGGTTGTTCTTATCATATGTGTCCCAATTGTGATTTGTTTACCACATATAAATCTGTTGAAGGTGGAGTTGTCTTGATGGGCAACAATGCTGCCTGCAATGTTATTGGTAAAGGTACAGTCCGAATCAAAATGAACGATGGTGTGGTGAGAACTCTCACTGATGTTAGATATGTTCCTAACTTAAAGAAAAATCACATCTCTTTGGGCACTCTGGAATCTCTTGGGTGCAAGTACGCATGTGAATGTGGAGTCCTGAAAATTTCTCATGGTGCTCTTGTGATCATGAAAGCACGCAGATCTGGTACGTTGTATACTTTATTGGGATCTACTGTTACAGGTGCTGCTGCAGTTTCAACATTAGATAAATCAGATTATGACATCACCAAATTGTGGCATATGCGATTGGGGCATATGAGCGAAAAAGGTCTTTCCATCTTCAGCAAAAGAGGTCTGTTGTGTGGCCAAAATACTAGAAATATGGAGTTCTGTAAACACTGTGTGTTTGGGAAGCAGAAAAGAGTCAGCTTCAAATCTCCAGCAATTCACAAAACAAAAGGTACTTGGATTACATTCATTCAGATCTTTGGGGTCCTTCACGTACCCCGTCAAGAGGTGGTGCCAGGTATATCTTAACTTTCATTGATGATTATTCAAGGAAAGTTTGGGTTTGTTTCCTAAAAAGTAAAAGTGATGTTTTCTTAACTCTCAAACAATGGAAAGTTTTGATTGAGAAGCAAACGGGAAAACAGGTTAAATGGCTTAGAACAGACAATGGATTGGAATTCTGTAATGAGAAATTCAACGAATTCTGCAAGAATGAAGGAATTGCTCGACACCGTACTGTGAGAATGAAACCTCAGCAAAATGGTGTGGCAGAAAGGATGAATAGAACTCTTTTAGAAAAGGGCTCGTTGTATGATTTCAAATGATGGGTTGACAAACGTTTTTTGGGCAGAAGCTATCTCTACAGCTTGTTATATTGTCAACCGTGCTCCTTTTGTACCATTGAACTTTAAGACTCTAGAGGAAATGTGGTCAGGTACTCCTGCTAATTATTCTGATTTAATGATATTTGGTTGCCCTGCATACATGCATGTAAATAATGGAAAATTAGAGTCAAGGGTTAAAAAGTGTATTTTCCTTGGGTATGCATCTAGGGTAAAAGGATACCGACTATGGTATCCTGATCCCATGACACCAAAATTCATAATTAGCAGAGATGTAACCTTTGATGAATCCTCTATGTTACATTCCAGAAAAGAGTCTTCTAGTTCTTGTAATACAGATAAAGGGAAGACTACAGAGAAGCAGGTGGAGGTTTAGATTGGCAATCCTTCTGAGCCAAGTTCATCAACTTTGGAGCAAAATACAGTTGAAACTGCTGAAACCCCTGAAGTTGAGTCAGAAGATGAAATTCTTGAAGTTGAGTGTAACGACCCGACCGGTCGTTTTTGAAAATTATGCCCCGATCCCTAATCTAACTATTTCTCTAAGTTCATCTCTTCTATTGTAGTTTGCCGGGAGGTTCGGTTATAGAATTTGAAGCGTTTTGGGACACTTAGTCCCTAAATGAGAGCCTTATAGTTGAAAAATGGTCCGTATCTGGAATAGCATTAAGACGACATCGGAATGGAAATCCGATGGTTCCATTAGCTCCGTTAGGTGATTTTGGGGTTGGGAGCGTGTTCGGAATGTATTTTGGAGGTCCGTAGCTCAATTAGGCTTGAAATGCCGAAGTTTGAAATTTTGGCGAATCCGAACGATAGGTGAGATTTTGATCCGGGGTCGGAATGGAATTCCGACAATTTCTGTAGCTTCGTAATGTGATTTTGGATATGTCCGCAAATTTTCAGGTCATTCGGACGTCGTTTGGTCGGGTTTTTTGATTAAATGCGTGTTTTGGAAGTTTTAGAAGAACTTAAGCTTGAATTCGATGAAATTTGATGGTATTGGCGTTGTTTGATGCATGTCGATGATTGGAACAAGTTTGCATGATGTTTTAGGAGGTGTTAGTATTTTTGGTTGAGGTCCCGGGGGCCTCGGGGTGATTTCGGATGATTAACGGGAACTTTTGAAGTTGGAAAACTTCATAATAGGCGAAGATGTAAATGAGTGTGCACAAGACCTCACTTTAAACGATCATATCTCCCGTTATATAAAGAGTTGTGTGAGCTACAACCTATCAAATTAAAGCCCTTTGAGTCTAGTTTCCAACGCAACAAACCGTTCGTCATTTGGAGGTGTAAACAGAAAGTTATGACCATTTTTCTGGGCATGTGTCAGTAGCGCGGCCTTAGCGCGGGCGCGCTAGTTGCTCGCGCTAATGGGTTATTTACTGCCTCAACTCGCGCTAATTAGCGCGGGCGCGCTAGTAGCAGGCCCTAAATATACCTAAGGACGGGAAAATGACAGATTTTGAGTCATTTCTCAAGCCTAGAGCTTCCCCAACACCCCCAATTCGACCAAGACACTCAATTGCACTCCTAAGGTAAGCTTTTAAGTGTGTTTTCATGGTGATTTCTCTTCTCAATCACTAGTTAAAACATGATTTTTGGTTGAATTTCATAGGATTTCTTCCAAATCTCAAGAACACCCCAAAATTTGTCTTTCAAGATTTGATCTACAAGAGGTAATCCTACACCTTAGACTTACACATATGGTGTTATTATGGGAATATGAGTATGAATCAAGTATTACAACTTATGGCATGGTAATTGGAAGTCATAAATTCCCAATTTAAATACATGAACATGGTAGGGATTTAAAGGTGTTTATTTGATGGAATTTCTTTGTTGGTTGGGTATGAATGGATGGTCATACATGTGTATTTGGAAGTTATAAATTGGTTAGGAATGATGATGAGATGAATTGTTGGTTAATCGTGATAGTTGGAAGAACCAATACTATAGTTATGAGGTAAAAATAACCATGCCTACAAGGTGTTTGATAATATGCCTAAATGGCATAAGTTATGGAATTTATTATCAATATTGGCCCTATTGAATGTTGAATTGTAGATTGAAGTTACATAACTATATTGGATCATCGTAGTATCATTAAGGGCAAATTTCGGATATGTATGGCTAAAAACCACGTCTTTTAGAAATCGAGCTTCATCGATCTTTGTGTGATCTTGGTCATTTCTTTCATAATTTTTCGTATTAGCTTAGAATTTAATTGTAGAATAAATTACTTGAATTATTATTTACAATTTGCAATTTAATTGGAGAGTTGAGTCACTCGGAGTCGGATACTCGTGGCAAGGGAGTCGTTTCTTAGCGGTTTTGTACCGGAATTGAGGTAAGTGGCTTGTCTAACCTCATGTGGGGGAATTTTCACCCCTAGGATATTATGTGATAGTTTAAATGCATTGTACGCGAGGTGACGGGCGTGTACATGCGCTGGTTGTTGAACACATACTTTAATTAAAATGTTCGATGAGTGATATTCCTGTTTTTAGCTGTTATTTCGATATTCTTACCCGGTAGTAGTTAGAAAAACCATGATTTGGTAGTATTTAACTGTCTAGTTGCCCAATTGCCTTACTTGAGTTTTCTTGGTAATCCCTGGCGCTGTTTATCGGTGAAGTTATAGTTAAGCATATTATATTTCTCTCCGTGTATTCCTTTACTTGCTGTGTTTAGGGACTACGGGTTCGATTCCCGAGATCCTGAGTTATTGGTAGGGATTACGGGTTTGATTCCCGAGATCCTGAGTTATTCCCGAGATCCCGAGATTATTGAAATATGGACTACGGGTTCGATTCCCGAGATCCCGAGATTATTGAAATGTGGACTACGGGTTCGATTCCCGAGATCCCGAGATTATTGAAATGTGGACTACGAGTTCGATTCCCGAGATCCTGAATTATTGGGTTGTGGACTACTGGTTCGATTCCCGAGATCCCGAGATTATTGAAATGTGGACTACGGTTCGATTCCCGAGATCCTGAGATTATTGAAATGTGGACTACGGGTTCGATTCCCGAGATCCCGAGATTATTGAAATGTGGACTACGGGTTCGATTCCCGAGATCCCGAGATTATTGAAATGTGGACTACGGGTTCGATTCCCGAGATCCCGAGATTATTGAAATGTGGACTACGGGTTCGATTCCCGAGATCCCGAGATTATTGAAATGTGGACTACGGGTTCGATTCCCGAGATCCCGAGATTATTGAAATGTGGACTACGGGTTCGATTCCCGAGATCTTGAGATTATTGAAATGTGGACTACGGGTTTGATTCCCGAGATCCCGAGATTATTGAAATGTGGACTACGGGTTCGATTCCCGAGATCCTGCGATTATTGAAATGTGGACTACCGGTTCGATTCCCGAGATCCTGAATTATTGGTAAGGACTGCGAGTTCGATTCCCGGAGATCCTGAGTTATTGAGATATTATTGAGACATGGGCTGCGGGTTCGATTCCCGGAGACCCAGAGGTACTGAGAATGGGACTGTGGGTTCAATTCCCACAGATTCTGGATTTGTTTCATTGAGTTGGTTATTTGTTGTTAGCTTAATTGTAGACAGTTGCAGTAATCATCTTATTGTTGTTATTTCGGAAATTATTATCATTTAAACTGTTATTTTGATATCATTATTATATTATCATTTCTCAGTAGGGCCCTGACCTTTCTCGTCACTGCTCCATCGAAGTTAGGCTTGGCACTTACTAAGTACCGCTGTGGTGTACGCATGCTACTCTTCTGCACACTTTTGTTGTGCAGATCCAGGTACATCAGAGCAGGCTCGTGCTAGGTGATTCCGCAACTTTCTGGAGACCTCGAGGTATGATCTGCTACGTCCGCAGATCCGGAGGCTTTCCTTCTATTCTGATAGTATTAGTAGATGTTTTCTCTCATGTCTTTGTTAGATACTCTTTACACATAAAGCCACAGTTGTATTTCTCTTTTAGTCTGTGTTACCGTGGGGTTCCGGATCTTGGTAGTGTTTTATTTATTGTGTGACGGATGTATGTGCCAAGCGGCACGGATTACATATCTTTTTATGCTATTTTCCGCTGTTTCTTATTTAAGTGTTTATAACTTGTATCTTCCGCAACGTGTTAGGCTTACCTAGTCGTGGGACTGGGTGCCATCACGACATGTTCACAATTGGTGAACTAGGGTCGTGACATTGAGACTCCAGAAGTTGAGCAGGAACAAGAGGAGTATTCTATAGCCAAACATAGACCAATAAAAGAAAGTAAACAACCATTGAGGTTTGGAGATTATGTTGCATTTGCTTTTTCAGTTGCACAGGAAACTAGAGAAATTGGAGAACCATCAAAATATTCAGCAGCAGTTTCTGGCGTTGACTCAGCCAAGTGGCTGATAGCAATGAATGAAGAAATTGAGTCTCTCCACAAGAATGGTACTTGGTCTCTTGTGAAACCGCCATCAGGAAAAAGAATTGTTGGTTGCAAATGGGTCTTCAAGAAAAATGATGGCATTCCAGGGGTTGAAGATGCGAGGTATAAGGCACGATTAGTTGCAAAGGGCTATAGTCAGGTACAAGGAATTGGTTTTAATGATATTTTCTCGCCTGTTGTTAAACATAGCTCTATTCGTGTTGTTCTTGCCTTAGTTGCCATGTATGATTTGGAATTAGAACAGCTTGATGTTAAGACGACTTTCTTACATGGCGAACTAGAGGAACAAATATACATGCATCAACTCGAAGGATTTGAAATTGAAGGAAAAGAAGATCACGTTTGCTTGTTAAAGAAATCCTTGTACGGATTAAAATAGTCTCCAAGAAAATGATATAAAAGGTTTGGTTCCTTTATGTTGGGTCATAGTTATTTAAGGAGCATGTATGAGAGTTGTGTTTACTTTCAGAAGTTAAATGATGGTTCATTTGTGTACCTATTATTATATGTTGATGACATGCTTATTGCTGCTAAGGATTTGACAGAAATTCACAATTTAAAAAGTCAATTAAAAAGTGAATTTGAGATGAAAGATTTGGGAGCAGCTAAGAAAATCCTTGGCATGGATATCAAAAGAGATCGAGTAGCCAACAGGCTATTCCCGACCCAGAAGAAGTACTTGGAGAAAGTTTTGGAAAGGTTTGGCATGATAGATGCTAAACCAGTGAGTACCCCTCTTGCTGCTCATTTTTAAGTTATTAGCTGCTCAGTCCTCGCAGTGAGAAGAAGAGAGGTATATGGCACATGTACCTTATTCCAGTGCAGTCGGCAGTATTATGTATGCAATGGTTTGTACACATCCCGATATTTCACAAGCTGTGAGCGTGGTAAGCCGATATATGGCTTGCCCTGGTAAAGCACATTGGCAGGCTGTGAAATAGATTCTCAGATACTTGCAAGGTACATCAAACACATGTTTGGAGTTTGGCAGAAATACTAACATTTTGGTTGGTTTTGTAGACTCAGATTATGCAGGTGATCTAAGATCACTAACAGGCTATGTATTTTGCATTGGTGGTTGCACTATTAGTTGGAAAGCTACATTACAACATGTAGTAGCTTTATCTACTACCGAAGTAGAATATATGGCAGTGACCGAGGCGATCAAAGAAGCCTTATGGTTAACAGGTCTATTTGCTGAACTCAGTTCACACCAAGGTGGTATTACCATTTTCCGTGATAGTCAAAGTGTCATTCACCTGACTAAAGATTAGATGTATCATGAGAGGACAAAGCACTTTGATATCAAATATCATTTCATCCGAGAAACCATTGCTGAAGGAAAAGTTATTGTTCAAAAGATCAACACTAGAGACAATCATGCTGACATGTTTACGAAGCCTCTTCCAGTTGTCAAGTTCAAGCTTTGTGTGAACTTGGTTGGCATCTATGAAAAATTATTTTGCCCATTGAGGCTTTTGCGGAGAACGTGAAGCAAATTTACTATATTAGCCAAAACTAGGCCAAGGTGGAGATTTTTGTTTTTAGACCTTTTTACTTGTGAGCCTTGTTGGCACATTTGTGGCTTTTTATTTAAATCCTTTTTGGCCAAATAAATAGCCTTGTATTTTGAGAGGATGTGGCCAATTGTTGGTCAAACATTTCTTTCTTGTCTTCCTATATAATGAGCACTCTTTGCTCATTTTCAAAACACATAAAAACAAGAATTGAATTATTCATTTCTTGTTTCTTCTCCTCCTCCTTTAGCAAGTAAGATTATTTTGTAAGAGAGTAAGTGTTGGAAACACTTGTGTGAACCCTTTCTTTGGAGTGATCTTGTGAGGTTATTCTCTTGGGGTATTTGGGACTAATTAGAGTATTTACTCTAATTTTGTACTCTCTTTTGTATTATTGTTGATATAGTGAAATTGCTTCTCTCCGCTTGTGGACGTAGGTCATATTGACTGAACCGCGTTAAGATTGTGCCTTTTTTATCTGCTTTAATTACCATTATTATCAACTTATATTGTCTTTATTATTGTCGTTATAACGTTGTTTGGTTAAATTCCGCACTACCCGAGTTCCCGATCCTAACAATTTATTTGTCTTGCAACTCATTCATCCTACAGGATTGCAGGCAGTGGAGGCCGTTTGTTTCTTTTCCTTTGTTATATTTGTGATATTTGATGAAAAAGAGCACTGACAGATTTGTGGCTGAATATATAGATTTTATGTTGTTCATAGCTGTTCTTTTACACCTTTTTTTAACCTAAGACGTTGTATTTGTGTTCAACTATTTATAAATTATGGATCAAATATAAGTTTAAACCCCTCGATTTTCAGTGGTTTATACACTTTGTTTTATACAATTGACTTATCTTCTTATGATTGAAGTGGAAATGATAAATGCTTCTATCTATTAATATTATTAGTTATATGCTAGAGATTTGGTTTCTTAAGTCAAATTCTAATATTATAATAAGGTGAGTTGGAAGATTTGAAGATATAGTTGGGGAGGAGGTAGAGAGGGACCATAAGATTATAATCTTAAATAAAATCACTAAACACTTGAAAATTTAATGTACGACTCTACGAGAGAAGAATGATTAATAGTAAAATATGTTAACGGAGATCTTTTTTTTTTTTTTTGGTTTATTAAATGCAATGGAGATTCCCTTTTTGGAGGGATGGTAGTTTTTTTTCCATTTTCCTGACCTGGAGATATGTTTAGATGGAAATATATAACTATTGTTTTGGTCTTTCCTTGAGCATGTTATTTATTTTTCCATCTTTAATTTCTTAGAAGTTCAAATCCGGAGTGGTCTTCTATTTATATAAACACATGCTTGTCGTTAATATACTTAAGCATTTTTTTATATATGGAATAGTGCAATATCACTTGCTAATAAACATCACAATTTTGATATTATACTATTGCATTAACATCACCTTGTGCAGGATGAAACATGTAGTCCACAAGAGACAAGACGGTTCATGATAGCAGTTATTAGACATGATGGTTAAAAATCTATATATCTATATAAACTAGGGCAATACAAATCTGACGTGGCATCTCTCAAATGCCAGGATTTCTATTTATCTCTTTTCTTAGAGTTTTGACTTTTTAAATGAAGCAAAAATAATTTATGCAGTAGTAACCGATAGAATTTACAAGGCAAATAATCCCATTTGTGATGTTAGTACTTTCGGGAAAAGCTGAGGATTATATTTTGTCAATCTGCAATGCAATATTTTGTACTACTACTATTAATATTAATGCATTATAAAGTTGGAGATAAAAAAATTAATAATATTCCTGCTGCAAAGAGTGTTATAAACGAAAGGTCTTTTTGAATCAATCACCGGGTGCAAGTGTTGGGTAAATTTTGAATCAATCACCAGGTGCAAGTGTTGGGTAAATTCTTATCAAGAACTAGGTAATATAATAAAATTTACTCCTTCATATCCATGGTTTTGTTTTACTATAAAATAAATGATCAATAAAAATATATATATATATATATATATATATATATATATATATATATATATATATATATATATATATATATATATATATATATATATATATATATATATATATATATATATATATATATATATATATATATATATATATATATATATATATATATATATATATATATATATATATATATATATATATATATATATATATATATATATATCTCTATTAATAGTATTTTGCTTTTGTTTATTTCAAATACTAAGTATGTACCCTCCAAGAACAAGACTTCAAATGCCAAAATTTTCAATTTTGTTGATGTTGGTCTTTTCGAATGATTCCTTGTTGATAATCAGAAAGTTTGAATGTTATATTGATCCAATCTTCTAATATACGATTAATAATACTTTATTTATTTATTTCATTAATAGTTTGAAAATTAATTTTTTTATAACATTAAGGAGTATTCATTTGAGTTTTTTTATTTTTTAGTAGTCCTTTAAATATTTTGTACACATATAATATTTTTTAATATGCTTCAGAGGTATAAATTATACGTAAGTATATGTTCTAACTAAACCAAAGTTATAATTAACTTATGACTTAAGCCAAATATATATTGTTTATAAAAATTTCACTAATAAATCACTAGTGGATTATATAAACGTAACTGCCATTTTGTTAATAGAGTTGGAACAAACATATTAGAGGTTACTATAATTTCTCCCTAGCTTCTTTAAGTTATATGTTGTATCATTCTTATATGGAGTTCTACATTTATCAGAGTCTGTTGTAAGTTTCAATTTTGTGTTTGTTTTGTCAATACTTTTTCAGTCTCCTAAAATTTATGACGTAATTTCTGAACATTTAGGTGTTAAATACTTTTCATGGGATGAATTAAAATATGTGACAAATTTTTTGATTTAAAGGTGCAATCGTAACGCCACTATTGATGTTAACGTAATAGTGGATGCAAATTTAGCTCATAATTTTCCATAATTACATTTTACTGAAAGTGTGTAACTTGAACAACAATACGTCCTAATAATATTTGTTCTTTATCTTCTTTATTTTCGGGTTTGCCTCTTCCTCGACATAAAAGTGGTATCAGATCCTTGGTTATTTATCCGGGTTATTACGGAATGGAGGCGAATATGAGCAAGATGGTATGTTTCAATGGAAAAATTATAATGTTTGGAGAAGCAAGATGAAAGACTTGTTGTTCGTGAAGAAGATGCATCTACCCGTTTTTTTCAGCTCATAAACCCGAGAGTATATCCGATGAAGACTGGGATTTCGAGCACCAACAAGTATGTGGATATACACGACTGGGTTGAAGATAATTTTCACAACCATATTGTGAACGAGATACATGCGAGATTATTATGGGAAAAGCTAGAACTCTTTATGCTTCAAAAATCGGGAACAACAAACTGTTTCTGCTAAAGCAATTGATGACCTTTAAATACAAGGAATATCCCAATCATTGATCACAAAGATGACCTTCTTTTTGCTTATGATGAAAACGTCATCAATTTCGTATCACATGAGACGAGCTGGATAGTAGATTTTGGAACTACCTCGCGTGTCACACCAAGAAAAGATTTTTTCTCATCTTATACTCATGTTGATTCCGGAGTGTTAAAGATGGGCAATGCCAGTGAAGTTAAGGTGTTTGGTATTCGCCTAGTTTGTTTGAAAACTAATAATGGTTCAATATTAGTTCTTCAATATGTGAAGCATGCTCCAGACTTTCTTTTTCATTTGATCTCCGCATGAAGATTAGACAATAAAAGTTACCATAATGCTTTCCTTAATGGACAATGGAAGCTCACTAAGGGCTCGTTAATGGTGGCTTGCGGAGTCAAGTCTTGTCAGTTATATGTGACACAAGACTCTATTCTTAATGATTCAATAAATCTGGTAGAAAGTGATAGTTTGTCAAAATTGTGGCATCGAAGATTGACTGATATGAGTGAGGGGGGGGGGGGGGATTACGTGTTTGGCTAAGAAAAGTTTTATTTCTGGAGTAAAACAAGCAAAGCTGCAAAGCATACATTGTTTAGCTGGAAAACAGAAAAGGGTTTCCTTTCATAGCCATCCTCCCTCAAGAAAGCCCGATTTAATAGAGCTAGTACACTATGAATTATGTGGTCCTTTTAAAGTAAAGTCAAAAGGTGGTGCACTTTACTTTGTGACCTTCATTGATGATCATTCTTGTAAGCTCTGGGTGTATCCTTTAAAATCTAAAGATCAAGCACTTGGCGTGCTTAGCTGAGAGACAGATGGGGAAGAAATTAAAATGTATTCGCACTGACAATGGCGGTGAATATTGTGGTACCTTTGATAACTATTGCAAGGAACAAGGAATTCCTCATTAGAAAACTCCACCCAAGACGCCTCAATTGAATAGTTTGGCAAAGAGGATGAATAGAACTCTAGTTGAGAGAGTTAGATTCTTACTTTCAGAGGCTAAACTTCCAAATACATTTTGGGCGGAATCACTTAACATTGTTGCCTATGTTATCAATTTGTCTTCTGCTATTGCTTTGGATGGTGATGTCCCAGATAGAGTTTGGTTTTCCAAATATGTTTCTTATAATAACCTGAGAGTTTTTGGGTGTAAAGCTTGTGTACATATTCCTAAAGATGAGAGATCGAAACTGGATGTCAAAACTAATCAGTGCATATTTATCGGTTATGGTCAAGATGATTTTAGGTATCATTGTTATGATCCAGTTGATAATAAACTTTTTAGAAGTCGTGTTACAATATTCTTTGAAGACCAAACTATTAAAGATATTGAAAAAGTTGAGAAGATAAATTCTCAGAGTAATGAGAGCTTAGTTGATATTGATCAAGTTTCAATTGTTAAGGCACCTATTGCACATGAAGGAAGCCAAGACAATGATGTAGACGGTGATCAAGATCAAAATGATCATCATGGTGTAGATGTTATGGATGCTCCAGTTGATGAAGTTGTAGTTGATTAGCAACCAATTCCTGCACAGCTAACTACTTCGAATTCTCCTGAAACCTCTTTTAGAAGATCTACAAGGGAGAAGCAAAAATCCATGCACTATCCTCCTGATGAGTATGTACTTTTGAATGACATGGGAGAACCTGAAAATTATGATGAAGCCATGCAAGATAATCACAAAGATCATTGGATCGAAGCGATGGAAGATGAGATGAAGTCACTCCACGAGAATGGCACATATGAGTTAGTGAAATTACCGAAAGGTAAGAGAGCTTTATCTAACAAATGGATATTCAGAATAAATCAAGATAACAATACCTCTGCACCTAGATACAAGACGAGGTTATTTGTTAAAGGTTTTGGCCAAAATAAAGGAGTTGACTTGATAACATTTTATCCCCTGTTGTGAAGATGCCTTCTATTCGTGTGGTTCTGGGCTTAGCTGCAAGTCTAGATTTAGAGGTTGAGCAGATGGATGTCAAGACTACTTTTATTCATGGTGATTCAGATGAGGATATTTATATGAAGTAGCCTGAGGACTTAGTAGTTAAGCTTGCAGATAAGCATGCACTTTGCAAAAAATTGTCAGGCATGAAGCCTGTCAATACTTCCTCTACTTGAAGACACATTGCCCCCTGGATGGAGGGGGATTTTATTGGGCACATGCCCATGTTGTCCTGCCAAAGGCCCAATGGCCTAATTCTATTCTCTTTTGGTTTTCAGTCCTATTTGGAATTGGATTCGATTTATTTCTATTTTGAGTGGGTTTTGTCTTTAAGAGAAAGCACCACTCATGATCTATAAATAGGACAATCTTGGAGAATTATTCTATGCTCATTGATACAAGTCTTTGAAAGACTTAAGCACATAAGATTGGGTTTGGAGAAAGATTTTATGAAGAGAGAAGAGAGAAGAAAAGTATTTTTTTGCTGCAGATTTTTATTCCGACCCGCCAACTTCAAATCACGTTTTACAATTCTTTAACCATTGGACCGGGCTACAATTTTGACTGAGTATTCGTAACATCTTGATCTTAAATTTGAAAGATGAAGATCGGATATGGAGGCTCATAGAATCTGATTTCGAGCCTCGAACAACAACTTCATTTTGTGGATTATACTCTTTCTTCAATTGATTAGTTGTTGCTATTGTTGCTCCGTGTATGGCCCTTGTTGTGTAGACAATTTGGAGAACTTTTGTAACCTTATTATTATTATAGTGGATCTTTTTGGATCTTTGTGATCCCGTAGTTTCTACCTTCGATTTGAAGGGTTTTTGTCACGACCCCAATCCCGATCGTGATGGCACCCAACACAACTGCTAGGCAAGCCCGACCATTTACACTCTCATCCCGAGCATGAAGCTCAAATAAATTACTTGAATATTATTGTCAACAATAAAGTTAAATGCTTAACTGATAGATAGAAGCTAAACTATATAATCTCCCAAAGACCTGGGTTCACGAGTCTAGAGCCTCTAAACAAAACCGGATAACAATATCTGAACGGAATACTCAAGTATGAAAATGTATATTTAAATAAAACTGGAATATGAAGAGAAGCCAGGTCATGCGAATGTCAAGCAGCTACCTCGACAACTCTGATGACTCTGGAAACACGATTGCTCAGCTAAACCTCCGGTATACCTGAATTTTTGCACAAAGGTGCAGGGAGTAGGGGTGAGTACTAAGTACTCAGTGAGTAGTAAGCATATAAAATGGCCGAAAATAAGAAATCCACAAAATGCCATAAAGAAAAGATAAAACTAACAGTCCGATATCTCACTAGAACCAACAACAACAACTAATAACAGTTAGCACAAGTAAATAACAATGCATGAATGCAATGCAATGCACGTGACCGCTACGGCGTGTAGCCCGATCCATTTAACGTCGACGGCGCTCACTGGGGCGTGTACAGACTCCGGAGGGGCTCTCTCAGCCCAAGCGCAATATAATCATAACATTCACTGCAGCGAGCAGCCCGATCCATATTTAGTCATAATATTCGTTGCGACGTGCAGCCTGATCCTTATTTAGTCATAATATTCCTTACGACATGCAACCCGATCCATACTCAGTCCACAATATGCATATGAGTCACATAACAGTTTCAATTTATTTTTCCCAATTTCCAATTCATCAAAAACAGTATACTTTAGTTATTTACTTTCAGGAAATATGACTTAGCAGTTTATAACAGTGATTAAACACAAGACTGAGATCAATAATTTTTATGAATTATGCTATTACAATGATATTCATCCTCTAAGGATGCTACAGGTCGGCACAAGGCCCCAAACATGGTAATAAGCCTAGATATATTCAACACAAGGTGCGTATCAATTTCTAATATAGCATTATTCTTGTTCAGGATGGACCAAGTCGCGATCCCTAGTCATATATAATCCCGCACCTGCCATGGGGTTTGATCACACCCTAAATAGCGTCACAATGTGATAAGCCAGGATTTCAAACCCTTAGGCCATCATATACACCTACTACTCATATCTAACCAGCTGTAGACTGGTCCGTGACACCCTTTCCTTTCGTATCAACTTCCTCGTGCGTCGAATCTTGTCAAAACCGCAACGAATACATAAATATGGGTCAAAGAAACATAACCCAATCAAAAATACTCAAAAAGTATAAATTTAACGAAGTTGGTAAAACCCGAGCCCCAGGACCACTTCTCGAAAAATTCCAAAACTCATACCAACGGATTCATCGTCTCGTCACGAGTCCGTACATATAAAGTTTATCGAAAATGGAGCTCAAATGGCCTTTCAAATCCTAAATTTTGTTTTCAAGAACAGAGCCCTAGTTCTTCGCAATTTCTACCAAATTTCATGAATTTGAGTGTTGATTCTTGCATACAATGATGTTTTCTAGTCAAGAGAATTACCTCCAAGCAACACCCGTTGAAAACATCTTCAAATCACTCAAAAACCTCTCTTGGCGGAGTAAAAATGGTGGAAATATTATGTGGGTCGCAACTGAAATTTTAACCCTTAAACTGTTCTGCCCAGACGTCTCCTTCTATGTGATCACATAGACTAAAAATTCCGGGCCCTGAAATCCTCTTATGCGATCGCAACAGTCACCCTGCGATCGCATTTCACTAAAATCCCATATTGTGCGATCGCAACCCTCAGCAACGCGATCGCATTGAGCAATCTCACACCCCCCCCCCCTCAAGAACCTTTTATGCGATTGCATGATACCCTCTACGATCGCAGAGAGTAAATATGTTCTGCAATATTTCTGCTACATTACACATGCTAAAAATTCCCTGTTGGCCATCCGAATTCACCCCGAGGCCCTCGGAACCTCAACCAAATGCACAGATATGTTCTATTACTTCATCCAAACTTGCTCGTAACATAAAAACACTATCATAAACATCAAAATCATTGAATTACCACAGATTCAAGCCTAAGTTAAACTACAACTTCCGAAACTTGCATTTGATCTAAAACCTGACCTAAACACCTTCGAATAATCTGAAACATTGCTTGTATATCCAAAATCACCTAACGGAGCTACTGCAACTCTTGGAATTCCATTCCAATCCTCGGATCAAAATCTCACATACAATCCGAAGTTCGCCAAAATCCAACCTTAGCCAATTCAAGTCTAATTCTACACCGGACCTCCAAATTCAATTTCCATTGTTCTCCTAAGTCATAAATCATCCCCCAAAACTAGTCGAATCATCAGAAATCCATTCCGAGCCTTCTAACTCATAAGTCAACCTTTAGTTGACTTTTCCAAACTAACCTTCTCATAAAGAGACTTATTATCTCATTTCTAACCGAAATCTATCCGAATTACATCAAATTCTCCAAACACATATAATGAAACATATAGAAGCATAAAACGGGGAGAATGGGGTGGTAACTCCCGTGATGACGAGTCAGGTCATTATATTCTCCCCTACTTAAACAAACGCTCGTCCTCGAGCGTATTGAGAGTTATTCTAGAAGCCTCCCAGTAGCTGAATGATCTTACCAATCCTATACCTGGGGTGATCCCACGTCACCCTATTTCGCATAGAACCGATAACACAATACAGTCGAACTTTCATAGTCCATTTAGTCCATAAACTAAATCATAAAACCATGTCGCACTTTTCGAAAATCATACACAAGATCATAAATTCACATCTGAGCTCAGAGTAAGCCGAACCATCTGTAATAAACCATACTTGCACCGTCAAGAGAAAACATATGATATACCGCCTAAACCAAACACTTGGAACCATAACTTCTATTCATAGCAGTTGTGCCAAACAACTAATTATCGGCAGAGAACCTCTTATTATCTAAAGCCTTATTCCCACACTTTCCTATACTGCCAACGATGAATGAAACACGCTATAAACCGTAATTATCTCTCAGATCAACCATTCGTGAAACCACTTCCCTTGACTGATATCATAACAAATTTCTGGGTCAAACCTCAATATTATTGTCACGACCTAGTTAACCATCTATGAACGTGTCGTGATAGCACCTAGTCCCTATGACTAGGTAAGCCTAACAATGCGGAAGATAACCAAAATTTGAGGAAGCAAGCAAAACAAACTGAATTTGTAAAATAAAATGGTGCTTAAGGTGCCGATTGGCACGTAGAATAACAAACTCAAAACTGACGACAATTCCCCAAAACCCGGAAACTCACAAATCACAAGCTAAGAGGATACATAAGAGGATCTAACTCAAGAATATCTATACAAGAAGATTTATTGAAACAACTACACTTTTTACAGAAAACTAGAAAGGGACTCCTCGATTTGCGAACGTAGTAGATATACCATGAAGTCTCTACCGGTATGCCTCCTTCCAAGGCTGACGAAACTGAACGAAAGTACCTGTAGCTGCACAACAAAAATGTGCAGAAGAGTAGTATGAGCACACCACGGCGGTGCCCAGTAAGTATCAAGACTAACCTCGATGGGGTAGTGACGAGGAACAATCATGACACCTACCGGTCAATAAACAATATAACAGAAAAGATAGAGATGCTATGTGAATATGTAAGGACTGTCCGGATAAATAAGAACACAACAATTTACAACGAGGATAATGGACAATAAGAAAATCAAGATACAATAAATGATAATACAAAAAAATGACAGTAGAAATCACAACCCAAGTCCTGAAATCGCAACATAACGAGACCAAACAAATCACTAAGTCACTATTCTGAAATGATTCTTACATAAAAGCCTTTCCAACTCTTTCCTGAATCCTACCACAACTCTCAGTTTAGCCACAACTCATGGAAATACCGAGAATCGGGAATCTAACACTTGGCTCTCGCGCCACATCAATAACACGGCAATGCTGGCAACTATCTAATCAACTAGAGTCACTTTCACATATACAATGGATAAAAGATGTCATATCTCTACCCTTAGTCAAATCAGAAGGGATTCATCTCAAATAGAAGGGTCCAGCTACGTGTATGCTTGTGCAAGTGTATCTAATAGGAATCCCGCCAACTAGTAAGTATAAGAAATGGGAACAATTAACACCCCCTCATCCACCCCGTATAGAAACAATAAAACTATCTATCATATCACATTGAGTTTAAGGGGATCTTCCGAGAATCAAACCTATAGCCCGGTATATTAATAACAGAGGATCTCCCGGGAATTCAACCCGTAGTCCTTCATAATAACAACAGAGGAACTTCCGGGAATTGAACCCTTAGTCCTTCATAATCACAACAGAGGAACTCCCAGTAATTGAACCCATGGTCTTTCATAATCAGCCCCTGACATAGCCCTCCTTATTTCGCCACGTGTCCAATCAATAACAACATAGCAACACCGCCTTATTTCGCCACACATGCATCACAATATTCCCACCTTATTCCGCCACATGCGCAACACACATATATGTCTATACCATATTCCACCATATTACGTTGCATGTACAAACATCAATATCAACAACAAAATGGCAATTACCTCGTGTAAATCCCCAACAATAACCGCATGACAGAGACCTCGTGCATCATGATACCAACAGCTACACAATAATGATAACATCCCAGCGACGGAGAATCAATAACAGAAATAACAACATCCCGACAAGGGATTCAACGATTACAAATAAAGTCGTGGAACACCAAGGAAAACACAATAGCCTCAAATAACAATCGAGTCGTAACAAAACTCATAACAACTACACTGGTACCTCAACAGTTGGACATCTAGTATAATTACACAAGGTTACAGATAACCTACAATCAAGGAGTATTCAACAGTAAGGAAGTTAACATGAGTCAAACAAATCTTTACTCAAGAAATATCAATTAATTATAAGGTGTATATCTTCCTTCTAATTAAGGCCGATTAATTTTGTGTGATATAACATTTATGATTTCCAATTAAAGGCGAGTAGTTAGGGCGGGCAGAATGATTTAGAAGGGTACTTGGCTTTAGTAAATTCACGTAAAGGCCCATTTAACAACAGAAATAAATCAAGAAGAACAACAAATATCAAGAAAGACACACAGAGGTGAAACTAATAACATGGCTCAAACGTATCAATAATATCTTTCTACCCTGCAAATTTCACAAGTCTAGGGGGCTAAAAGAGACAATTTACCACAAATAAATCTGAGCACGCACTCGTCAACTCGCGTACACAAACTATAATCAACAGAAAAGACTCAATCCTAAGGGGAAGTCCCCCACACAAGGTTAGGCAAGATACTTACCTCAAAACCGGCTAAAATCAACTAGCAACCACGTTCTTGCCACGAGTACTCGACTCCGAATGGCCCAAATCTATTCAATAAAATCACATATTGTAATTAATATCTAACGCAACTGATTCGATAATTAAATTCGAAGCTAAAGCGTGAAATTTGGTAAAATGACCAAAACGTCCCTCGGGCCAACATCTCGGAACCGGATGAATTTAACATTTTCAGAACCCTTGCACTCTCACTAGTATAACCATATAAAATATCTCAAATCGAGGTCAAACACTCCCTCAAAACCCAACAATTCAGTCTATGAAGTTCTACCCATTTTCACATTAAAAACTGAAATTAAAGGGTGAAATTATGAGGAGATTCATGGAAGTTGATCAAAATCGAGTGAGAAACACATACCCAAGTTGCCCAGGTGAAAATCCCTTCAAAAATCTCCAAGAACCGAGATCTAGAAGTCAAAATATTAATAAATGGTGAAACCCTCGAGTTTGGGAATTAAATTTGTCTGCCCAGTGATTTGTTCTATGCGATCGCAAGAGGAGGAGTGCGATCGCATAAAGTAAAATTGGAGGCCAAGAATTAAGCCTATGTGATCGCGGGATAGGCTATGCGATCGCATATAAGGAATTTGGAACCTCTGGAAAATACACTATGCGATCGCGAAAGGATAATGCGATCGCATAGAAGGAATTTGGACCTCTGTAAAATACACTATGCAATCGCGAAGGGACAATGCGATCTCATATAAGGAATTGAGACCCTCTGAAAATACACTATGCGATCGCGGTGATGCAATGCGATCGCATAGAAGGAATTCATGCTGCCCAAACTTTGTTCTATGTGATCGCGAAAGAAGCAATGCGATCGCATAGAAGGAAATACCAGATATCAGATCAGCTGTTCAAAAAAGGAGGAAAAAGGATCTGTAGCCCATCCGAAACACACCCGAGGCCATCGGTACCCCGTCTAATCACACACACAAGTCATATAACCTAACACTGACTCGCTCGAAGCTTTAAATCACATAACACAACATCGAAATGATGAATTGAATCAAAATCAAGCTTATGAACTTCCAAATCTTCAAATAACGAACCTCATGCCGAAACCTTATCAATTCAACTCGGAATGGCGCCACATTTTGTAGACAAGTCCAAAATGACATAACGGAGCTACAAAAACTTCCGGAATTAAATTTCAACCCTCGGATCAAAATCTCACTATCGCACCAGAAACTTCAAAATTCCAAACTTCGGCATTTCAAGCCTAAATAAGCTACAAACCACCAAAATTCATCCCGAACACGCTCCCAACCCTGAAATCACCCAGCGGAGCTAATAGAACCATCCGATTTCCATTTCGAGGTCGTTTCACAATGTTCCAAACATGAACGATTTTTCAACTCTTAAGCTCTCATTTAGGGACTAGCTGTCCCAAAACACTCCGAATCCTAACGCCGAACATCCCGGCAAAACAAATTAGCTGATATGAACTTATGGGAAGCAGTTAATAGGGGATCGGTGCATAAATTTTAAAAACGACCGGTTGGGTCGTTACATCCTCCCATACTTAAACATTTGTTCGTCCTCGAACGAGCATAGAGAACACACCTGAAGTCTCCAATCACTAAGTGTGCACTTCCAATGTACATCCGCGGGTGATCCCACGTCACCCCAATCTACGCAAGCCTGATGACACCATCTCAAGTGAAATTTAACCATTCTAGCAATACATTAATCCTTTAAATCAGTCTTATGATCCTTCATCCGTTTCTAAAAGATCCGATTCCAAGTCCATATCTGGCACCAGTCTCACCCAGCTAATTCATCACAAGCCAACACACACACAACATGTCACACAACATATAGTCCCGCAATAACATTTCTGATAGCAATAAAAACCTAAGATTAAATATGTACCTGTCATAATCCTCATATTCAATAGGAACTCCTTTCAGCCACCCATACTACTGGTGATGATACAACAACCACGAGAACCACATGGTAAAACACCTGATTAATCAAATCTCAGCCCAAAACAACGAGTACACCCCACAAACTGAAACTCAAGGAGCATATAACGAGAATGAATGAATATGAGAAACAGAACACATGAGAGAAATAACAAACAACTAAACTATCACAAAATTCTTCTAAAACACAATTCTATAAGACATCTAACAAGAAGGAATAAAAACATATACTGGTCTCACAAAATCTCATATTGGTACAACTTTCACCACGGCACACAGCCCAGTCTCAATATATTAAATTATGTGAAATCACGAGGGTCTCGTCCTTAACATTGGATCACAAGTAGGGTACACATCAACCCATCTACAAACTCTCACTAGATCACTTCCGTCTACGATTTACACATAGCCTAGCTCCCACACCGGTTAAGCATAAGAATCACAGATCGTATCCAAGAATGCTCGGAAATCACATCAAGCCTACCAGAATCAGACAACTGGAAATATATCACTAGCCTCATAACTCTCAACAACGGCTACAACAGACGATAGACACTTAAATCTCCCAACGGGATAACCACATAGACAGAGTGCATATCATGAAGCATTACCATAAATGAAACAATAAATAAGGAACTCATCATAATAAGTAGAATTGTGACGAACTACAGATAATGCCTTTCTATAACAATTGAATTCGTACCTGTGTAACATTAGCTGGCGCACCGGCCTCAAATCTACTATATGAATCACATCAATGAGCTAGGCCTCCCCCTCTTGGGCGCCCTTTCCCTGTCTGAATACCTTGCTGCAACACATTAGTTCGAAGTCTGGGACAATCTCTCACCATGTGGCTAGTATCTCCACACTCAAAGCACCCTCTCTGCTGACGAGGTAGTGGAAACTGGCAGTATGGGTCCTCCGAGACCCATCAACACTTGAGTCACCATGCGAAGCCTGAAGCATGAACTGGACTGGTTGACCCGAAAAACCTCTACCATGACGTACCCTACCTCCATAATAAGGACCAGTATATCTCATCGACCCACGAGGCCTCCTCGCCTCCTCCAAATCTCCCTCCTGATCTCGTCTGCTCTCCCTCTCATGATTCTGCCTGCCCTCTCTCTCTAGCATGCATACCCTCTATCCTCCTAGCAATGTTGACCACTTGCTGATACAAAATGTCCATTTCCAACTCACGGGCCATGCTGGACCTGATGCTAGGAATAAGCCCCTGGGTGAAATGGCGAACCTTCTCGTGAACAGTGAAAACAAAGGCTGAGGCATGTCTAGCCAAACTGATGTAATGGACATCATACTCCGAAACGGTCATGGCACCCTCGCGCAAATTCTCAAACTTTGCGCGCCATGCATCTCTTAGGCTCTGAGGGACAAACTCTCGCAGAAAAATATTTGAAAACTAAGTCCAGGTCAATAAAGCTACCTCGTCTGGACTGTCTAACTCATAGGTGCGCCACTAATCATAGGCGGCCCCTCGAAGCTGGAAAGTAGTGAAACAAACCCCGCTCGATCCCGAGATACCATAGTACAGAGAATACGGTAATATTCATCAAGGAATCCTAATGCATCGTCTGATGCTAATCCACTGAACACCGGAGGACCATACTTCTTGAACCCCTCTAGTCTCATTTGTTCTTGCTCGAAAACTTCTACCATGCCCTCAGGCTGAACGGGTGCCGCAGGCGGTGCATGAATAATCTCGGGAACCCGGTCCACATGCGCTCGCTCCTCAAGAGTGCGGGCGGCGGGAGTTTGTGCTTCTCCTCCGGCCTGGGGTGTGGTTGCATCAAGGGGAAGTAATTCGGCCTGAGCCAAAGCGGTGGACATACTCATGAACTGTGCCAAAGTCTCCTGAACGGCTGGGGTAGTAGTAACAGTAGGCGTGTCGGGTGCATGGACTCTGGCTGGATCTGCTGGAAATGTATCGGCGGCAGCTCGCGCAGGTGATCTCACTGCACTACGTTTGCATCCTCGAACTCTACGTCGACCCCGACCTCCGGCGGATGCACTAGGGGGCACGGGTGCCTGATCACCTCGGATAGTATGTGTCGTCACCATCTGTGAGAGAGTAGAAAACAGGGGTTTAGGATTGTGGATGTCAAAATTTTGCACGACAGAGAAATCAAATGAAGTGAAATTTTCCTAATAGTTACATAGCCTCTCGCACATAAGTACAGATGTCTCCATACCGATCCACGAGACTCTAATAAAAGCGTTGTGATCTGTGACTCCTATGAACCTAGAGCTCTGATACCAACTTGTCACGACCCTAGTTCACCCTCCATGAATATGTCGTGATGGCACCTAGTCCCTACGACTAGGTAAGCCTAACAATGCAGAAGATAACCAAAATTTGCGGAAGCAAGCAAAACAAACTGAATTAGTAAAATAAAATGGTGCTTAAGGTGTTGCTTGGCACGTAGCATAACAAACTCAAAATTGATGATAATTTCCCAAAACCCGGAAACTCACAAATCACAAGCTACGAGGATACATAAGAGGCTCTAACTCAAGAATATCTATACAAGAAGATTTACTGAAACAACTACACTTTTTACAGAAAACTAGAAAGGGATTGCTCGGTCTACGGACGTAGCAGATATACCTTGAAGTCTCTTCCGGTATGCCTCCTTCCAAGGCTGACAGAACTAAACGAAAGTACCTATAGTTGCACAACAAAAAATGTGCAGAAGCGTAGTATGAGCACACCACGGTGGTGCCCAGTAAGTATCAAGACTAACCTCGATGGGATAGTGACGAGGAACAGTCATGACAACTACCGGTAAATAAACAATATAACATAAAAGATAGAGATGCTATGTGAATATGTAAGGACTGTCCGGATAAATAAGAACATAACGATTTACAACTAGGATAATAGATAATAAGAAAATCAAGATACAATAAATGATAATACAAAAAAATGACAGTAGAAATCACAACCCAAGTCCTGAAATCACAACATAACGAGACCATACAAATCGCTAAGTCGCTATTCTGAAATGATGCTTATATAAAATCCTTTCCAACTCTTTCCTCAATCCTACCACAATTGTCAGATTAGCCACAACTCATGGAAATACCTAGAATCTGGAATCTAACATTTGGCATCTCGCGCCCCATCAATAACACGACAATGTTGGCAACTATCTAATCAACTAGAGTCACTTTCACATATACAATAGATGAACGACGTCATATCTCTACCCTTAGTCAAATCAGAAGGGATTCATCTCAAATAGAAGGGTCCAGCTACGTGTATGCTTGTGCAAGTGTATCTAATAGGAATCCCGCCAACTAGTAAGTATAAGAAATGGGAACAATTAACACCCCCTCATCCACCCCGTATAGAAACAATAAAACTATCTATCATATCACATTGAGTTTAGGGGGAACTTCCGGGAATCAAACCTATAGCTCGGTATATTAATAACAGAGGATCTCCCGGGAATTGAACCCGTAGTCCTTCATAATAACAACAGAGGAACTTCCGGAAATTGAACTCTTAGTCCTTCATAATCACAATAGAGGTACTCGCGGGAATTGAACCCGCAGTCCTTCATAATCAGCCCCTGACATAGCCCTCCTTATTTTTCCACGTGTTCAATCAATAACAACATAGCAACACCTCCTTATTTCGCCACACGTGCATCACAATATTCCCACCTTATTCCGCCACATGCGCAACACACATATAAGTATATAACATATCCTACCGCAAGTGCAAACATCAATATCAACAACAACACGGCAATTACCTCGTGTAAATCCCCAAGAATAACTGCATGGCAGAGACCTCGTGCATTATGATACCAACAACTACACAGTAATGATAGCATCCCAGCAAGGGAGAATTAACAACAGAAATAAAAACGTCCCGGCAAGGGATTCAACAATTACAAATAAAGTCGCGGAACACCAAGGATAACACAATAGCCTTAAATAACAATCGAGTCATAACAAAACCCATAACAACTACACTGGTACCTCAATAGTTGGACATATAGTACAATTATACAAGGTTACAGATAACCTACAATCAAGGAGTATTCAACAATAAGGAAGTTAACATGAGTCAAACAAATCTTTACTTAATAAATATTAATTAATTATGAGGTGTATATCTTCCTTCTAATTAAGGCCGATTAATTTTGTGTGATATAACATTTATGATTTCTAATTAAAGGCGAGTAGTTAGGGCGGGCACAATGATTTAGAAGGGTACTTGGCTTTAGTAAATTCACGTAAAGGCCCATTTAACAACAGAAATAAATCAAGAAAAGCAATAAATATCAAGCAAGACACTATTACACGACTCTCGAACACATTAGAACCATTCTCTCAAGTGATTTACTCTTATTCAACTGCAATTCACTTGATCCAACAAATATAACCACCTGTGATCTATTAGCACTCTGATACCATAGGGTATGACCTCATCCCAATACAACCAAATATCTTTTCGCTCCATGCATCGAGCATTCTTTACCGTGATTGCTTAAGACATACTGTGATTCTCACACCTACGAAGTACCATGTAGCCTTCGCCGAAATCTTCCCTGCTGATAATGAAAGGTAGAATTTATTAGGGACACATGAACATCAAAAGTCCCAACATCATACCATACGAGCCTCAACTCTTGCCCATCCGCAAGTTTCAAAGAACCTTTTGAATAGCACCTAGATACATCGCTGGCCAAATCTGATATGACACATGACCCATAATTTGATCGTTGATAGTGAAATCCTTTCACTTGGCATGAAGCCATAAGATACATCTTGCTAATCCATGACAATAGCCTTTATCATTTGTACGTCTTCATCATAAGATAGCCCAAGACATTCATTTGGTACATGTCCTTCTTAAGACAGTTAAACTCATTTCCCCCAGTATCTCTGCTGGCTGAATCGTTCACTAAATAGATATCTCATATGAACCATATAGTCTTTATTACCACCAACTATCTTTAGATCTACATCCACCTTGCGATTCTACCATTATTGTGACGATTAGGCAGTTAAGTAAACCTTCTCAAGACCGTACTTATCAACCGAATGTCAGAACCTAGTGCACCCCTATGTGCACAATTGAAGATCTCTCAATTCTCTTGCATTATCGATATGGATGACACGCGGTAATAATGGTTGAGTAAATTCTTGACTCCCTTGAGATCCCGTTGCAGCGTCACGAACCGTCGGCGCATACTTGATACCGAGTGCGCAATTTCAATACATGAGTAGATGCAAAAGAACATATGACATAGGCTCCTACTGAATAAATGGCGCACGATAAGGAATTCAAAGAATTGAAGAGTTTCCTAAATAGTTACATAGCCCCTCGTAGATAAATACAGACGTCTCCGTATCGATCAGCGAGAATCTAAGTAACCGGTCTGTGTCCCGTGACTCCTACCAACCTAGAGCTTTGATACCAACTTGGCACGAGCCTAGTTCACCAATCATGAACCTGTGATGATGACACCCAGTCTTCGCGACTAGGTAAGCCTAACACGGTGCAGAATATAAAATTTCATGCACAAAAAGGATAAGATAATAGCGGAAAAAAATGTAAATAAAGTGTAATAAGTGTCGCTTGGCACATATACTTCGCCAAAATACACTAAGTAACATACTACCCAGACCCGGAAACCCACGGGCAACATAGACTAAGAGAAGAGTACAAATGTGGCTCTATACATCAAAAATGTCTATACAACGAGAATAAGGAAAAATAACTGCTATCACTAATGAGAATAGAAGGAGACTGTCTGGATCCGCGGACGTGGCAGATCGTACCTCAAGTCTCCTGAAGTGGTGCTAGATCAGCTGAAATGTGCCTGACCTGATGTACCTGGATCTGCACAACAAAAGTGTGCAGAAGAGTAGTATGAGTACACCACGGCGGTACTTAGTAAGTGCCAAGCCTAACCTCGATGGAGTAGTGACGAGGAAGGTCAAGGCCCTACCGGGAGACAATAGCACAATGATAATAACAATAATAAGCAGTTTAAATAAGAATGAGTCTGAAATAACAACAATAAAGTAATTACTGCAATCCTCTACAATTAAGCTACAACAAGTAACCAACACAACATAAATTCAATTCGGCAAGTCCAGGATCTATGGGAATTGAACCCGCAGTCCCTTTCTATATCCAACAACTCAGGATCTCCGGGAATTGAACCCGTAGTCCCTACATAAGTGTCTCAGGGTCTCCGGGAATCGAACCCGCAACCCTAGTATCTCCCAGAATCGAACCCGCAGTCCGTATCTCAATATCTCAAGAAACTCCGGGTCTCCGGAAAATCGAACCTGTAGCCCTTGGATCTCCGGGAATCAAACTCGCAGTCCGTATCTCAACAACTTTGGATCTCCAGGAATCGAACCCACAGCCCTTGGATCTCTCGGAATTAAACCCGCAGTCCACAAACACAAACAAAGTCAATATGAGTAAAAGCACAGAGAAATATGAAATACATAACTACAATTTACACCAAAACCAGCATCAACAATTTCCAGGAAGTTCAACTAAGACCAGTAGGCACTTAGACAGATAATCATATCTAGTCATGCTTTTCTAACTAATATCAGGTAAATATCACAATTGAATCAACTAAATAAAAAGAATATCACGATTTGAACAGTTCAAGTAAGGTGGTTTTTCAACAATATGCGCATGTACACGCCCGTCACCTCGCGTACAAGGCATTTAAATTAACACATAATATCCTAGGGGAGGAGGTTCCCCCACGCAAGGTTAGACAAGTCACTTACCTCGACTCCGGTATGAAACTGCTAAGAGACAACTCTCTTGCCATGAGTATCGGCCTCCACATGTGTAGTATCTGATCAAAATGAATAGAAATACATCAAAATAGGCCAATTGGGCATTACCCAATCGAAACAATTCGAAATACATCAAAAACCACAAGTTGTCAAAACTCGACTTTTGGTACGCTTCTCGAAAAATTACGAAAGTTACATATTCGGATTCCTTATCTCAACACGAGTCTATGCATATAAAATTTACCAAAATCGCACTCCGTTTGCCCATTCAAATCGACGATTTACCATAATTTAGGCCTAGGACTAAAATCCCCCATTAATCTTCCATTAACAGTGAAATACTCAAAGATTCCATGATAAAATAACGCAATTAGGCCATAAAACTTACCTCCGATGAATACCCGATGAATTCCCAGCAATTTCCCGTGAGTTTCTCTCTCTAAGACTCAAAAATGGTATTTTTGTGTATGAAACCCGCGACTGAACTGTTCTGGAATTTAATTCACTGCCAAACAAATTAACCCTACGCGTTCGCATTACTGCTCACGCGTTCGCTACGCACAGTTCGATCTTTCTCTACGCGAATGCGACACCTCCCACGCGTTCGCGATGAACAACTTTTCAGCTAGCCGATTTTCTTCTACGCGAACGCGTACCTTGGGACGCGAACGCGATGCCTCACTTCTCCCTCCTATGAGAATGTGACACCCTCGACGCGAACGCGATGCCTCACTTCTCCCTCCTATGAGAATGTGACACCCTCGACGCGAACGCGATGCTCAATCCTGCCTTGCCTACGCGAACGCGGCCAGTGCCACTCGAGCTCGAAGGCTTAAAGTCTGCTACACATAATCTGCAATTTTTTGTATATTTTCTAAGTTTCAAATGCCCGGATGATGGTCCGAATTCACATCGAGACCCCCGGGACCCCAATGAAAACCACCAACCTACTCCAAAATATGATACAAACTTGTTCCAATCATAAAAATACGCCCTTAAACACAGAAATCATCGAATTATAACGGATTCAAGCTTAGGATTCAACTCAACTTCCGAAACTAACATTCAATCAAAAACCCAACCAAACGACATCCGAATGATATGAAAATTTGCAGACATATCCAAAATCATATAACGAAGCTATAACAATTATCATAATTCCATTCTGACTCCCGTATCAAAATCTCACATACCATTCTGATTTCGCCAAAATTTCAAACTTTGGCATTTCAAGCCTAACTGAGCTACAGACCTCCAAAATATATTCCGAACGCGCTCACAACCCCGAAATCACTTAACGGAGCTAATGGACCCATCGGATCTCCGTTTTGAGATTGTTTTAACACTATTCCGAATACGGGCCATTTTTCAACTATAAGGCTCTCCTTTAGGGACTAAGTGTCCCAAAACACTTCAAATTTTAGAACCGAACCTCCCGGCAAACCACAATAGCATAAAAGAACTTAGGGAAACAGTTAAATTGGGGATCGGGGCATAAATTTCAAAAACGACCGGCCGGGTCGTTACAAAAGTTGATGGGACAGAGTCCATATTATGGATCCATGATCTTTTCATAATTATGTTATAGGCCATTTCTATCTCTACTACCTGAAATTTAGTTTCTTTAATTACACCTTCAGCATATGTTGTTAGAATTGCCTCTCCTCTAGTTATTAAACTTGAATTGTCGAAGCCTGATAACATATGTGCTTTTGGTATTATTTTATCTTCAACTTGCATTTCTCGCAACACCTTGAGTAGAATGATATTTGTAGAACTTCCTGGATCAATCAAGACTCGTTTTACCTCGGTGTCATGTACAAATAATGATATAACCAGTGCATCATTGTGACGAGTAATTACTCATTCCACATCTACATCATCAAAATTTATGCTTTCATGATCTAAGGTTTGGCGCACTCGCTTCCCATGCGTGATCGTCATTTAAGAAATCTTATTTGAATCCGTGTACGTTACTTCATAGATATCCTCTCCTCCATTGATAACATTCACTATTCTTTTAGGTGATAGCAATTTTGGTGGTTTTTGCTTAACAACATGTGATACAGTACTAAATTGGCGTGGAAAGATTTGAGGGAAAGGAATTATGTCAATATTATGAAGTCTCCTTGAGTATGAGGGACTTGGTTTTGAACTGGATTGTTGTTTTTGGTGTTTGACATGATGCTAACAATAAGTAATGTGTATAAGCTTGGAAAGAATAGATTATCAAATTTCCGGTAATGGAATCAATTTGTTTAACCAAAATATGGAATTTTGATTAAAACTAAAAAATAAAAGAAAAATCGGGTTACTTATAATAAACAGACCGAAAAATATAATAGGCTTTCTCTGAGTAAGAATAAAAAATAAAGAAATTTGTATTCCAATACAATATCAATAATTTTCTTGTGTCTACAAATGACGAGATTTTTCCTTTTATAGCTGATCCTAGGTAGAAGAATGAAACCTAAGTTTTAATGCTACAATTATGAGTAATAAATGACATTGAATAAGCCGTCGCACATCATTCCTAATAAATACCAATTTTCCAACGTATTAGATATTTAATATTGAATTTGGACTCCTTTTCGTCTTCAGATCCATATGTTTAATGTCTTTTGTTCCATTGGCTTTAAATGACTCGAATTGGTACGAGACTCGTGTCTAAAACCACTTTTCGTGCCTGTTTACCTTCCTTTTCCCGTATTTTTTTGTTTAACCATCTCCTGACCTAAATGTTTCATTTAGGTACGAGATGCGTATCTGAATTGCATCTCGTGTCTATTCTGAGTTCTTCTTCTCAATTAACAATTATATGTTGACCTATTGACTATTACATGTGTCATGCCACATCACCTCTAATATAAATTCAATTTTTTCCCAATATAATGAGTAATATTATTTCAAAGAATAGTAGGGATGACACATAATATAACACTTAATTGATATTTTTTAATTAGTACAAGTACAAGAAAGTTGAATTTTAAATTTAATGCTGCTTCAACAACCAACATATCATCAAGTTCCTAAGACGTGTCGAAATATATCTAGCTACGTCCAAAATATTAAACATGTCAAGTTGGTACTCAAATATAATTTCAGTCCACTTCGATTAATTCACTGGCAATGTTTAATGTTAAATTTGTATTTTCTGCATTAGGAAATTTAAGAACCTTTTGGTACTATAAGGATTATTTCTTTTTGATAGAATTTAAGGGTTCACTAAACTCCTATCAGGTTTAACAGAACGCACGCACACTGCAATAAATAAATGACAAGAGCATTTTTACTTGAAAAATTCTCAGCTCAACGTGATTAAAAAACACGATCTATCCTTGTAGAATTTTAATTTCACTGTTCAACAACTTTTAGATTACAACATATGCAACCTAGGAATTAACCTCTTAATTCCTTACTAACTTGTAATACTCTATTACAAGTCACTTTGTAATAACTCAATTACAAAGACTTTACAATTTGATTAACTTTAGCCAAGACTCAAACACAAGGGTTTGAGATTTACAAAGGGTTTTCTACATAATACTTCTAAATAAGCTAAGTATGAATTACACTTGAAGAACTATTACAAAGTTACAACTCAACTAAGGACATACAATAGCTCAATATGGAAACTCATCTGTAGTCGTGTTGTTCTTTGTTCTTTATGCACTTGAGAATTGCTTGCTGGATGATCAATCACATTAGAGAGTTGAGTGAGTTCTCGCGTTCAAGTCTTTATTTTACCTTCGTTGATATTAATAATACATGTGTGACATCACTTGTAATGATGTAAGCAAGGTAGGTAAAAAGCCTTCTACAGAAAGTTGACATCCGCACCGTTCATGTACTGTAGCGTGTGCATGCAGCACTGTTCTTGTACTAAAATTTGACTTCATACAGTTATCCCGGGAGCTGGTAGCGACCTGTTCCTTCACCCATTCTTTCGACTTTGAAGACTTGAACCATATTCCAAACTGGAACCTTTTGATATTAAGGTCTTGAGAATCTGTAACAGGTTGCTTTTCTGGTTCTTGATAGTAAGTTTGTTAGATCATCAAAACATAAGAGAAGATACTTGTAAACAAGGTACTTGTAATCTATCAAATTTCCCCTTTTCTGATGATGACAAACTCATAATTGAAAATCCTGGAAAGACCCACACAGAACAAAACAGTGAACCAGAAAGACCTAAGTTTCCCCCTGAATCTGCATTCCCCCCTTAATTAGTGCACAAAATTAGAACACAACTATGCAATTATTATTCTTCCCCTTTTTGGCATCATAAGAAGATCAGTAATAGGCTTTTAAGAAATAAATAAGTCTAGCCATAAGTTAACTCATGGCACTTATGTGAACACAGTCATGATTAATAACAGAGCACAAAAGCAAGGTATATGAAGCAAAAAAAGAAAAAGCTTTCATTAACATAATTTGGATTTTGCAACAGGAGCAGAGTCAATACTTGATACTGAGGGGGGCAAGGGTTCGGAAGACTAAATCAATTCAAGCATTTACTGACATCTGCTCATTAAGCATTCTCTCTTTCAGGTCATCCGCTTGTTTCCTAAGCTCAACGTTCTCTTTTTTCAAACAAGCAACCTCTTCACTTTTACAGTTATAGGAACCAGGTGCCCCATGTAACTAACTTAACTGAGTCTCAAGGATAACATTCCTTACTTTCAATTGCCTTATCTCATTAGAAGCACTGTTTTGAGCAGTCAACTGAGATATGGTATAAGTGCTTCCAACTCTTCCAACTTTCTTGATACACTCACATTCTTCAAGAGTTGTATTGAAGAAAGTTTGCTTCTTGATGCCCACTTTAGCTGGTCCTAGATGAACCTTAATGTGCTCAAATACCTTGGTGAGACAGAACCCATACGATAGCCTGTGATTACTATCTTTCAAGTCTGCCACTTTCTTCATGTGCACTATCATGATCGCAGTCAGATTGATGGTAGCCAAGTTGTTCAGTGCTTCCACGAGAAACAGTTTTGCATGATAGGTGATAGATCTTCTCTCAGCTCGAGGCAACAATACCTTGTTAACCATCTCAAATAGCAGTTGGTATACATGAAGGAGGGCCTTCTTCTGAACCTGTTCCCCTTGTTGAACTGCTATGTCCTTCAAGAGTGCATTTCTAAAATTTTGCAAAAAGGTTCCCTGAACATTGGACAGCCCTTCAGTAGGCACACCAAGAATAGACCCCAAGAAGGCAGATTCCATTGCCATATCAACTCCATTTACCAACACGTAGATGTGATCATCCTCAACCTTGAATGGGTCGGCAGAGAAACTTTGAACTTCCTCCTCATACCCTTGGGAGCATCATTTGTGAAAAAATGTGTCTACTATTGGAACTCATAGATCTCAATCAGTTTTCTCATACCGGTCTCCTCTAAGATATCAGGGGAAAATGTGTGGCCCTATAGAACTTTTGGCTCATCAGTCTCTCTTTCCCAGAATTCCTTGGTTCACCAACCATGGCCTTCTTGGAGCAACTAGGTTCCTCACCAGTGTCAGCTTTTCTTTTAGAACCTGACTCTTCCACAAACTTATCACCAGATTCTTTCACTACATGCTCACTAGCAACAATATCATCACACTTAGTTAGAATTTTAGTAGGCACAAAAGATCCCCTTTTTGGCTTGGGGGAGTTCATGCATCTATTAGAGCTTTCTAGTCAAGGAACTAGGTTCCTTAACTTCTTTCTTATCCATATTCACAACAGGAACTATCTTATCATTCAAAACCTTGCCATATTTCACTAATTTTGTTCTTCTTTACTTAGCTTGACTGTTCTTAAGCGCACACGCAAGAGCCTCCTTCTTTTGAAACCTTGTAGTGAGTAGCTTAGGAGTTGTCCCTTCATCAGTAACTGATATATGCCTAGGCAAGCTGGCAATCAGCAAATCATTAGAATCCACATTACTATCCTCCTTTTGTTCTTCAGACACATGTCTCATCTCAGGCATAGCCACACTTAGATGCTCAACATCTAAATGCGAAGAGGAAATAGGGTTAGTACTCACCTAGGGTTCCTGAGAGGACCCCTAAGTTGGATCCTCTGAAGAGGGATCTTGTCCTCCAGTAGGTTCCCTAGTAGCACCTTCATGTGCCAATGATTCAACATGCACATGATATTTACCTTATTCCGCAACCTTAGACTCTTCCCTTGAGTCTCGAACTTATCCTTACCTTCCTTTCATTAGCTATGGACAACATATTTTTTCTATAGCTTATATTTCTTGTAAGTCCATGCGAATCTTAGGAGACATAGAAGTGTTACCTGTGTATACGGGATCAGTTGCAGTCTTTATTGAGTCAACATTCTCAAACCCCTCAGTTTGATCTACCTTTGACCTTTCTTCCATATGAGAACCTGAGATTTCCTAATTTTCTTTGTTGTCGGTAGTACTCTTTTAGGGCGAAGTAGGAGAAGAGCTCTGGGCTACAAATCTTTTGGGAGTCAATATTTTGAAACTCCTTTGAAAACCAGAACTTGATTAGGTATGAGAGGAGGCAGAATGTGAGAGTGAATATGTTATAGGGTTTTGGATAGAAATGGAAATAAGAGAGGAGTCTAGTATTGGTGTTTCAACTAGCAAGGATTCAGTGAGCGTGTTTCTTAGAACAGTAGAGGTTATTTAATTAATAGCCATAGTGAGAATAAAAGAGAGAATTTGCTAGACTGAAGAGAGAAAGAATGAGAAATAAGTTTAAAGTATTGATGTGAAGAGTGTTATGACATTGATAGATGAATTTATGATGGATGAAGGATCGGTTAGAAAGGGCGGGCATTTTTGGGAAGTTGGGTTGATTATTAATGGGTGAGATATTTGGGTTCAAAAGACATAAGACTAAAAACTGACATGTTGATGATGTGGTACTTGTTTTAACCGTTCAATATTGTGCATGAGAGAACATAGAAACTACTAACCTATGTAAGGAGAACCAAATTCACTGACTAATCTTGCATATGTAAGCTTTTCCCTTTTTACGAGAGTATACTGCTTCAACTGCTTATTTGCTCTCTAATCATCAAACATGTCTACCTTTAATGGTATAGAGATGAGTTAGATTTTTCCAGAAAATACTTTTTAGCTGATTTTACCCGAACATTTCTTTCATAGCCAATCATTGAAGGACCAGGTTCTTAATTGGGTTTTATCAACCCCAATGCCAGATGACTTTTCTCAAGTGTTCTCCACTTAGGGCTTTGGTAAATAGTGATGACGCATATCAATGTGCTTGGGTCTCTTATGTTGGACTGGATTTTTTGCCATATTGAGTGCATTTGTGTTGTCACGTAAGAGAGGCACATAGTCTAAGAACACCCCAAAGTCTTTCAATTGTTGCTTGACCCACAACAAGAAGCAGAAGCTACATATTTTGCTTCTGCAATTGCGAGTGCCACAGAGTTCTGCTTCCTTGTACCCCATGAGAATAGGCAAGAAACTATGAAATATGCCATTCCAGGCGTGTTTTTCCAATCCACTAGATGTCCTGCATAATCAACGTCAGCATAGCCAATAAGATCAAACCTGTCACCTGAGGGATAATATAGACCCACACTAAAAATAATATTTGATTTGCTTGTAGTGAGATACAAGAGTGATCCTATGATCCCTCTATACATGGTCTGATTTATAGGGAAACCATGTTCATCTATGTCTAGACGCATAGTTGTGTCTATAGGGGTGTCGATAACCTTTGATACTTCCATGTCAAACCTTTTCAATAACTCTTTTATGTACTTCTGATAACTTATTAATGTTCCACTTTGAGATTTCTTCACTTGATATCCTAGGAAGAAATTTAATTCTCCCATCATACACATCTCAAATTCACTCCCCATGACTTTTGCAAATTCTTCACAAAGAGAGTCAGTTGTGGCTCCAAAGATGATATCATTAACATATACCTGAACAATGAGCAGGTTCCTCCCTCGTTTCTTTAGAAAAAGAGTGTTGTCAATTTTTCCTCTTATAAAGCCATTTTCTAGAAGAAATTTTGAAAATCTTTTATACCAAGCCCATGTAGCCTACTTTAACCCGTAGAATGCCTTGTCTGGTTTGAACACATGCTCAGGATGCTCGTGACACTCATACTAGAAGGTTGCTTGACATACACTTCCTCTTTCAGATAGCCATTTAAAAATGCACTTTTGACATCCATTTGGAATAATGTGAACTCCATATGAGATGCAAAGACAATAAAAATTCTAATGGCTTTCATTCGAGCTACTGGAGTAAATGTTTCAATATAATCGATCCCGTCTACCTGATTGTATCCTTGAACTACAAGCTTTGACTTGTTTCTTGTTGTATTTCCAAACAACAAGTCTGTTCCTGAATACCCACTCGGTTCCTATGATAGTTCGATCTGCAGGTCAAGGAACCAGATGTCATACCTTGTTTCTTTCAAATTGATGTAGGACCTCTTGAGTGGCTGCGATCCAGTCTGCATCTTTCAATGTTTCTTTAATATTGTTGGCCTCTATTTGGGGAAAAAATGTTGAAAAGGCAATTGAGTTTCTTTCTTTTGATCATGTTTAAACTTTTAAGTCAAGAGGTTGATTATGTTGTCAAGAGGATGTAAGATTTTATGCTTCCAGTTTGGTATCTGAATCTCATTGGTAGAGGGCCCATGTATGTCTAACTGAGGTCTTGGGCACTTCTCATTTCAGCAAGTGAAGTACCTTGGACTGGATCAACAACTTTATTTTCAGCTTTAGTTATTATAATCGGGGGACTAGGTTCCTCTCCAATGGATGGAGATGTATTTGCATCATCTTCACTGGATTCCTTGACATGGATCATCATGTTTGCCTTTCTATTTACCATGTCAATCAATTTACATGGAACAACTAAGGGCTCTCCATCTTGGTCAACACGTCTGTTCTTCAAACAGGAGAGTTGAGCCTCATCAAATATGACATGTGTACTATCCTCAACACATTGAGTCATTTTATTGTATACTTTGTAAGCCTCTTTGATATGCGTATCCCAGAAAAATTCCTTTATCACTTTTGGCATCAAATTTTCCAAAAACGTCCTTTCCATTATTGTGAACAAAGCATTTACACCCAAAAGTCCTTAGATGTATCAGATTGGGCTTCCTTCCATTCAAAAGTTCATATGGAGTTTTGTTGGACCTGATCATGCACCTGTTCACCAAGTAGCAAGCAGTATTGACAACTTCTGCCCAAAAATACTTTGCGTTCCCATTGTCAATTAGCATTGTTCTTGCCAAGTCTTCAAGATTTTTATTTTGTCTCTCCACAGCACTATTTGTCGACTTTCTTGGAGCTGAAAAACAATGAGTGATGCCATTTTCAGTGCTGAACTCATCTAATTTGATATTGTCGAGCTTTGTCCCTTGATCAGACCTTATGTAGACTACTTTATTACCCATCTTCACTTGAATCGTTTTTATAAAGGTAACAAACACTTCAAAGGTTTCATCCTTGGTTCTAAGAAATAAAGTTCAGGTGAATCTGGAGTAGTCGTACACTATAACGAAGATGTATTTCTTTCTTCCCCTGCTTGCCATACTCATAGGTGCACATAGATCCATGTGAAGAAGCTCATATGTCTTGGAGGTACTGACTTCCTTCTTGGGCTTGAATAAGGATCAAACTTGCTTCTCTTTTACACGTGCATCACATACTTTATGATCCTTGAAGCTTGACTTGGGCAGACCACGAACCAGATATTTCCTAACTAACTTATTCAACAAATGTGAAACTTGCATGATCCATCCTCATGTACCATAATTCAGCATCATAATCAGTAACACTTAGATAGCTTAGATAACCATTCTTCGGAGACTCAAAATCAGCAACATAGATATTCCTGTATTTTTTTGCCAATAGCACCACTAGTCACAAAGTTTGTGACTACAGAGATTTTTGACACAAATTCCACCTTATTTCCATTGTCACATATTTGAGAAGTACTTAGCAAGCTGTACTTCAACCCATTCACATAGTACACAGTTTTGATTAAGTGAGAGAGACCTCTCAATCCTTCCAACTTCTAGAATGTATCCTTTCTTTCTATTTACAACGGATACACTCCCTCTTTGCACGGTCTTAAGTGTAAGGAAATTATTTTTACTTCCAATCTATGCCTTGAGCAGCCACTATCCATGTACAATTATAGGCTTCTCCATTTTACTATTCCTTGCACAAGAAAATTAGAAGTTAGCGTAGGAACCCAAACTAATTTGGGTCCCTTGTAATGAGGAAATGGGTGAATAAGAGATCTCCTAGTCCAAACAGGGATCATGCATTTCTTATATGAGGGACCAGATTCTCTACCAGTTGTTACTTTTTAAGCAAAAACTTATTTTTCTGTTGTGACTGAAATCTGGCCCTACAAAATTTCTTTAATGTTCTCAGTGTTACCCCAATGAGTGCAAAGTCAATTGTCATATACAGTAACGCACTTGATATAAGGGTTATGGGGAATCGTTTCCCTTTGGAAACTAATCCCCCACTTGTTTCCCCCATTGTTGTTGTACATGACAATAATAGCATTAGAGGACCAGGTCCACTTGAGTGATTTTTCAAGATCACTCTTCACTCTACCTAGTTCTTTCTGAAGTTGTGCGTTTTCTCAAGCTCAGCACACAAACTAGACTTCGCTAAATTTAACTCACTTACAAGCTTAATATATGCCTCGCTTGTAACTTCCTTTCCTTTTTGGGAATTTCCAAGCGTACTCTCCATTTTAAGTTTCCCAATTGTTTCCTTTGAATCCACTACCACCACTAGTAGGTCATCTCTCTCAAGATCAATGGTAGAAACTCTCTCAATTAAGACTTCTTTTTCCCTACGTACACTCTCAATGGTCTCTTTTAGGTCTACCACAATAACCATTAGATCATCTCTTTCTTGTTCTACATTTGCAATTTTTTCATTTAAGGCATCCTTATCTTTCTTCAGGTTCTCAATTGTTTCCTTTAGATCAACTGCAGCAACTACTAGGTCATTTTTGTTCTGTTTTGGTAAAATTATCTTTATCATTTATAAGACTATGATAAGAATCAACTAACACATTTTATAATGATATGAGTTTTTTAGGAGAATAAGATTTCAGATTTCTCTGAATATCCAAAAATTTACCTCATCATCATCTCAATCATCATTAGACTGTGCCATCAAGGCAAATATTAAATCATACATAGTTGATTCACTTTCCACTGCCATCATTCAATTATTACCATGATTATTTTGTTTTTCAGATTCGTTGGAGGAGTCTCCCCATGCAGCAAGAGCTTGCTTTACAATGTTGTCAGCTACATTTTTTCTATTGAAGCATTTATCAGAAATCGGGTTCCTCTTGGCTGTTTTGTCAAAGTTGTTTTTGTACTGATCTTGCTTTAGGAGAGGGAAATCATTGATGAAGTGTCATGGCTTGCCACATTTATGACAGATGTCATAATTTTTTGGCTTGCTTAAACTTTCCCTCTTTGGGATACCTCCATTCCAGCGAACCATCTTCTGGAATCTTATTATCAAGTAAGCCATATCACTATCCTCATCACTTATACCATTGTTGTCTGTGTTGAGGACCAGGATCTTCTACCTTTTAGGCTTTCTTATTTCACTTTCCTTCTTCTTTTTCATTTCATATGTTCTTATATTGCCGACAAGCTCATCAATGGTTAGCTCCTGCAAGTCCTTAGCCTCTATAATGGCGTTCACTTTGTTTTCCCAATAACTAGGTAGCCCACTGAGGATTTTTCTGACAAACGTATTTCTTGGAATATTTCACCAAGAGAGTGAAGCTCATTAATGATAGGGGTGACCCGGGTATGCATATCTTGAATAGATTCATCATCTTTCATCCTAAAGGACTCGTATTCCATTGTAAGCATGTCTATCTTGGATTGCTTAACATGTGTTGTTCTTTCATGAGCTGTCTAAAGAGCTTCCCAAATTTCCTTGGCTGACTGACATGCTGATATCCTATTATATTTGTGAGGACCAATGCCACAAACAAGAATTTATTTTGCACAAAAATTCTACTATATTTCCTTTCGTTCGGCATCATCGAATTCATTCCTTGTCTTTGAATGATTACAGCTGGGTCTCCAAGGTTCTTGTTAGAGTCAAAGGGTCCCTCACATATGACATCCCATGGCTCAAAATCTTCAACCATGATAAAGTCAGGCATTGTACTTTCTAACTATCCATAATATTGTCCATTGAACCTAGATGGTCTGTAAGTAGACTGGCCTTCTTCGAAGTTTGGAGGACCAGCCATGATGATCCTTTCTAGGTGTTAACCTGATACAAAGAACTAGCTTTGATACCAATTGATAGAATTTAAGGGTCCACCAAACTCTATGACGAACCAGGTTCTCTATCAGATTCAATAGAACACACGAACACTACAGTAGATAAATGACAAGAGAAATTTTACGTGAAAATTTCCCAGCTCAACGGGATTAAAAACGATGACCTACCCTTGTAGGATTTCAACTTCACTACTGAGAAACTTTTAAATTACAAACTATGCAACCTAGGAATTAAGCTCATATTCCCTCGCTAACGTATATACTCTATTTCAAGCCACTTTGTAATAACTCGGTTACAAAGACTTGACAACTTGGTTAACTCTAGCCAAGACTCAAACACAAAGGATTAAGATTTACGAAGAGTTTCCTACAGAATACTTCTAAATAAGCTAAGTAGGAATTACACTTGAAGAACTATTACAAAGTTACAACTCAACTAAGAATATATAATAACTCAATATGGGAATTGGTCTGTAGTCGTATTATTTTTTGTTCTTAATGCACTTGAGAATTGCTTGCTGGGTGATCAATTACGTCAAAGAGCTTGAGTGAATTCTGTAAGTGTTCAAGTCTCTGTTTTACTTTCCCTAATGTTATAATACATGTGTGACATCACTTGCAATGATGTAAGCAAGGTAGGTATAAAACCTTCTATAGAAAGTTGATCATTGCACTGTTCTTGTACTGTAGCGTGTGCATGCAGCAACTTTTCCAACCGGAGAGTTGACTTCGTACAGTTACCTCGGGAGCTGGTAGTGACATGTTCCCTGAGTTGTTCCTTCGACTCTGAAAAGTTGAGCCTTATCCCAAACTGGAATCTTTGGATCTTAAGGTCTTGAGAATATGTAAGAGGTTCCTTATCTAGTTCTTGATAGTAAATTTATTAGATCATCAAAATATAAAATAAGATACTTATAAACAAGGTACTTGTAACCGATCACTTTTGTTTTAGTTTTATAACATATAATTCTTTAGACTTAAAACATATAAAACTTCTTCAAGATCATGGATTGAAGTGCTTTTCTTCCAAAATAAAAGAGGTTAGTAAGGGATTGTCTGGTAGAATGTAGTAGGGAAAATAATATACGTATTAGTTTTGATATTATTAATTTTTTGTTTGGTAGTGTTGTTTTATCTATGTATAGTTAATACATGTATTAGTTATATATTATATTTGATATTATCCTATGTATAATTAATACATAGCAAATCAGAGCATTAGTAATACTATGATTTTTAATATATGGCTAAACATGTATACACAATATACAATGCATGTTATTTTAATATATCAAATTAAATAGACGATTAGAAATAATCTCAACATAACTAGTCTCAGCATTAAGAATATACCATATTCAATACTATTTTTATTCACCTACCAAATGACCCCTGAGGGCTCGTTTGGTACGAGGGATAAGGGATAATTAATCCCAGGATAAAATTTCAAATGAATTTATTTTGTGTTCGCTTGGGATAAAATTACGGTATAACTAATCACGGAATTAATTATTTCGGGATTGTACTGTTATTTTTATCCCTTATGGGAGGGTGAGAAAATAATTTCAAAATAACTAATCCGGAAATAATTAACAGTGGAATAACTTGTTTCCAACCAAACAAACAAAAATGTTTAGGATAGAGTTATAGACCATGAAATCCCGCATTCTTAACCGGAGTTCTAGATTCGAACTTTGGGAGTTAGAAATTATTGATTAAAGTTTTTTTTTTTTTTTTTGTGGTTTCTCACCTGGTGTTCGGTATTCGTATTAGAGCTCGATTATATCTGGATTCATGCCGCATTGGGCCATATTCAGGGGAGCGCTCTCAATCAAGGATTTTTCCATATCTAAAGTTCGAACTCCAGAACTCATGTTAAGAAAAAAATAGTATCATCCATTAAACCACGTCCTTATACAACATAATGACAGAATAGTCGAAATTAACTGCATATACCGCAAATTGGTTTTCTTTTAAAAAGAACCAAAAAAACCAATGCAAAAACTGTTGAGCTTTTCATACGTGAATGAAATTAAAATAGAGAAACGTGAATAGTCAATTGTCAAAGTTCCAAGAATTTGCAAAATTGGTGAAAACTGAGTGACAAAGTCAGCGATAACGTTGATATCTTCCATACTAATAGTGAAAACTCCATTCTTATCACGTCTTTCTCTCTACTATGAACCACACGTCAACCAAACAAAACAGAAAAAGAAAAGAAACTGCAAAAAAATAAGTCGTGGAATCTACACAGAAACACATAAAACGTCATTTTCTAATTTACATATGATGATTGTTGGGAGTCATTTTCAAAATAAAGACATTCCATTAATACTTGTAAAAGGTTTCCAAGCAAACTTTTTCCCACAATTTTTTAATGTGTGTTTGATAAGATGAAAGTTACTTTTTCATTAAAAAATATATTTTTATGATTTGTGAATAGCAAGTGAAAATTATTTCCATTAATTGATTTTCATTTTTTTGATGATCCATAATATTTAATTTTTCAGATATCAAGAAGGAATCAACTGTTTCTTTTTTCAAATTTACCCTTGAAATAAAGAGCCTAAGAATATTTGTTATACTAGTCTTAGGGTATGCGTGTTGCGCGTTTGTATATGTTATCAATAAGTATAGACTTTTTGATAATAACATTTATAAATTTTATTAAGAATATATTGAGTTATAAAATAAAAAATAAAATAATAATTTAAGTTCGTGAAAATGATAGATATTAATCTTATTAACTAATGTATTAAAACAAGAAATCATACCCATGAAAAGTCCTCAAAATATAAGCAACAAAGTTGATCCATCATGTATTATATTATTATTTATTGTTGATATAATTCACGTAAGTTAGTTTGTGCACAAATTTCTCTCATTTCTTTATTGCCATAATCTCAACATTGTAAAAGCGAAGGCATTTGTTCTTTGCATATTAGATAATATAAAACGATAAAAGTTTAATTATATACATTGACCGTGTAAATAATATTTTATATTATCAGGTTATTCAAAAAAATATCCACAAATAATTTGTAATCTGGAAATAAAGTAGGTAGAAATGAACTAATAATGTAAAATTCTTTCACCATTAATGAATACTAGTGTTAGAACCCGTGCAATGCGCGAATATCTTAAAAGAATATTAGTCTTATAAAATTATAATATGATATATCATAATATTTTAATAAAATTTAGTTGTTATTTTATTTTGTAATGCAGTGTGCAAAAATATAACAAATTTTGTATAAAATTAAAGGATACACTTCATATGGCAATCACATAAATTATTTGATCTTTATTTTATTCTTTATTAAATTAGCAAGTATTTAGTAGTACTATTTCTGTTTACTAATGTGACCTTTTATTAACTTGTCAATTGTCCTAGTATTTTGTTACTATTTTTCCTTTTAGTATAACATAGATAAATATTTTCTTATTCTAAAACTATTTTTAATTTTTTAAATTTATGTTATACTTTTCAAAATTCTTTAAGTGTCTAAATGTTTTGAATATTATTTACGTACCTTTTGTTATATATAATTGATTTGAAGTATAAATACCCTAATATTATTTTATCCCCTCTTTTTGTACATTCTTCTACTGTAATATTTGATTAGTTTTTTATTAAATAATATAATACTATTTTTTAATAAATCATAGTAATTTTTAATTCATCAAACTAAAAAGAGATAAGCCTTTAATTATATTTGCAAAAATCTATCAATATTTTTAATAATTTTAATATATATATATATATATATATATATATATATATATATATATATATATATATATATATATATATATATATATATATATATATATATATATATATATATATATATATATATGAATCAATTAAGTTTAATTGATTTGAATAAATAAAATCACATTGCCGCTTGGTTTGTTTTACTTTGTCGATAAATTATTTTCTTTAATCGTGATTCCTCCTCACAATCAACATAATGTTATTATTTAATATAAAAAATTAAATTATTTGTATTTAACGTATTGGATAAATTCTTATAGATATAGATGGGTAATCAAATACCAATTTAAAAGAGATACTTACCTGCAAGATATTGTACTCAAGGTAAATCAAAGTTGAGTCATATAAGAGTTAAAATTTATCACAACCTCTCTTTTAACTGATAATATTCATGGTAATGAAGGAGCCTAAACGAAATTGAAATAATTAAAGATTCATAACAAAATTGAATTTAGATTGCCATATAAGATTCAAAAAAGAATTGAATAAATAAAGATTTAATTTTGGTAAACGGGATTGCATATAATTTTTTCTTATTTGACAATATCCCTATAACCTAGTTTGTGCACAAATTTCTCTCATTTCTTTATTGCCATAATCTCAACATTGTAAAAGCGAAGGCATTTGTTCTTTGCATATTAGATAATATAAAACGATAAAAGTTTAATTATATACATTGACCGTGTAAATAATATTTTATATTATCAGGTTATTCAAAAAAATATCCACAAATAATTTGTAATCTGGAAATAAAGTAGGTAGAAATGAACTAATAATGTAAAATTCTTTCACCATTAATGAATATTAGTTAAACAAGATAAAAAAAATGCATACATACGTAGAAATAATTTTGACATAAAGTTCAAAGAATACAAAAGCACAAAAGTGCATAGTCTTGTTGACAATAACAAATTTCAACAAATAAAGCCTTCAAATAACTAATGTTTGTATCCTAATAGATACCATATATCTGTAGAATAAATCTTGTGGAAATATTTACCTAATTAATCAAATTTCAAAAATAATTAAAAACTATAATCAATAAAACTTTTAAAGAAACAACTATCAAATTAGACGTCATAATTATAGTCATAATCTGTCCATTCAATGGGACAATCATATTTGCATTCTTTCTCTATATTTAAAGATGAAAGATTTTTGTTCCTCAAGCCATACTCATTCCCTTTTTTAACCATAACCAGAGCTGGAAAGTATCAATTATTGGTTCCTTGGTTGTTATCCTATATTTTAAATAACAATTCTGGATAATAAAAATGTTAGCGTATAAAACGTAAATATAAATAAAGTAATAATTAATTCGAGCCCACAGAATTCACAGTGTTTCCTTAAGGAATTTAATCCCCCCTTAGTACCCAAGGTTATGAATTATTTTCTCCCAGGACAGAACGAATTACTCACTGGTGTAGCGGTACTTAAAACCCCAGTGTTTCAGTGGACACAAAGTTCGGCAGCAAATCACACTTACGGAAGCTATGTTTGTAGTTAAAACAATGCAGAATAAAGGAGGACAACTCGGAAGTCGAATGAAAATTATGAGAGGAAGGAATGCAATGTATAGCCAAGATTGAATTCTTACTGAAGAGAATATCAAATTGCAATTCGTTTTTTCAGTTTATACCGAGTGTATACAGTGGATACAGAATATATATCGAGTGTATATCGAGTGTATGCAGAGTGTGTGTTTTTTTTTCCGGTGTATCTCTTTCTCTCCAACTTCTGCTCTATTTATAGCACTTATTTGAGATAAATCCGCCCCTTCCATGGTGGAACAAACACTAGGCTATCATGGAGGAGGCACTTACATGGTGGAATGAACACTTACTTGGTGGGAGAAGCACTTGGCCATGGTGGGAGGTGCACTTGTTGCTTGTTGGTGCAATACAATACAACCTCATTTCCCATTCACTCTCATTTTAAGAGTATTTAATCTTAAACAAAACTCAACAATCCCCCACATGAATGGAGAATGGCTATATCATGGTAGTATACATGAAAAACAGTGTGATTCGCAAGTAAGGATTAATTGCATCTGGATAGGTAGGTTTCCCTTTGAACTTTTCGTAGTGAACTTATGTCGGATATACTCGATCAATCGGTAGATTTGATATCTTTGAACCGTCGAACTTTCGTGTATATCCAGACGACCACAAGTCACACAACCAGCTCTTAACCGTCTTTGATTCTCATTGTTGTGTTCGTTTCAGCCATGAACACCGCCTGGTTTCATAAGTGCGAAGAGAACTAGCCTTACAAAATTCTCCTTGAAACGGATAACACTTCACACTTACATAGGTGATTCCTAAACGTGTCATCCCGTAGATACATTATTTGATATACCCCGTATCAAATTTAGAAATCATTAAAAAGCCTTAATACTTTATCCTTGGTACTGAATATTGTCTTATAAGAGAATGGACCAAAAGTTTATTTGACAATGTTGAACCGTCATAAATGACTTTGTTTGATCTCCGTGAACCTAGATCTTGGGATCTCCAGTCTTCTAGGTAGAGTTACCGCCACTATGACTTGTTCTCGGCCATAGTCTCATTCCCCTTGATGATTTCTCAACTACATCTTTAGTTAGGCCTTTTGTAAGTGGATCCGCCACATTATCACTTGACTTTACATAGTCAATCGTGATAATTCCTCTAGAGATTAATTGTCTAACGGTTTTATGTCTTCGTCGTATATGACGAGATTTACCGTTATTCATAACGCTCCCAGCCCTTCCAATTGCCGTTTGACTATCACAGTGCATGCATATTGGTTCCAAGGGTTTGGGCCAAAATGGAATATCTTCCAAGAAATTTCGGAGCCATTCAGCTTCATAACCGGCTTTATCCAAGGCTATGAACTCAGCCTCCATTGTAGAGCGGGCAATACAAGTTTATTTGGACGACTTCCAAGATACCGCTCCTCCACCAATGGTGAATACATATCCACTTGTGGACTTGGAATCAGTTGATCCGGTGATCCAGTTTGCATCACAGTATCCCTCAATAACCGCATGATATTTATTGTAGTGCAAAGCAAAGTCCTCGGTATGTACTAAGTACCCCAAAACTCGTTTCATGGCCATCCAATGAGATTGACCTGGATTGCTCGTATATCGACTCAATTTACTTATAGCACATGCTATATCTGGTCGTGTACAATTCATGATGTACGTTAAGCAACCCAACACACGAGCATAATCCAATTGTGATATGCTTTGGCCTTTGTTCTTTGCTAATGCAAGATTCATGTCAATTGGAGTCTTTGCAACTTTAAAGCCCAAGCGCTTGAATTTTTCAAGTACTGTCTTGATATAATGAGATTGTGACAACGCCGGACCTTGAGAAGTCTTATGGATCTTAATTCCTAGAATTAAATCAGCAACTCCCAAGTCTTTCATATCAAACTTGCTAGTTAGCATACGCTTAGTAGCATTTATATTGGCAATGTCATTAGCCATTATGAGCATATCATCCACATATAAGCAAACAATGACTATGTGATTTGGAACATTTTTAATGTAACACATTTATCACATTCATTTATCTTAAACCCATTTGACAACATTGTTTGGTCAAATTTAGCATGCCATTGTTTGGGTGCTTGTTTTAATCCGTAAAAGGACTTAACAAGTCTACAAACCTTCTTTTCTTTACCTGGAACCACAAACCCTTCAGGTTGTTCCATGTAGATTTCTTCCTCCAAATCTCCATTTAAGAAGGCTGTCTTTACGCCCATTTGATGAATTTCAAGACCATATACTGCAGCTAAAGCTATTGGCGTTCGTATGGACGTAATTCTCGTCACTGGGGAATAGGTATCGAAGTAGTCAAGACCTTCTCAATGTCTATACCCTTTGACAACAAGTCTTGCCTTAAATTTTTCAATAGTGCCATCATCTTTCATTCTTCTTTTAAAAATCCATTTACTACCTAAAGGTTTATTTCCAGGAGAAAGATCAACCAATTCCCATGTATGATTGTTCAATATGGATTCTATTTCACTATTGACTGCCTCTTTCCAAAACAATGATTCCGAAGAAGACGTAGCTTCTTTAAATGTTTGAGGCTCATTTTCCAATAAGAAAGTTACAAAATCCGATCCAAACGAAGTAGACGTTCTTTGACGTTTACTACGTCTTAGATTCTCCTGATTAAATGTACTTTCTTTTTCTTCTTCTCGAGGTCGTTTGGATCTTTCACCAATTGACTCACATTCTTTTTTATACGGATATATATCTTCAAAGAACTCAGCATTTTCTGATTCTATAATCGTATTATTATGAATTTCAGGATTTTCTGATTTATGAACCAAAAATCGATATGCTTTACTATTAGTCGCATATCCTATTAAAACACAATCAACGGTTTTTGGTCCTATTTTTACCCTTTTGGGTTTAGTAATTTGCACTTTCGCCAAACACCCCCACACTTTCAAATAATTCAAGTTGGGCTTCCTTCCTTTCCATTTTTCATATGGAATGGATTGTGTTTTGCTATGGGGTACTCGATTTAGTATTCGGCTAGCCGTAAGAATGGCTTCCCCCCACAAGTTCTGTGGCAAAACAGAACTTATCAACAATGCGTTCATCATCTCCTTTAATGAACAATTTTTTCTTTCCGCAATCCCATTGGATTGGGGCATGTAAGGGGCTGTTGTTTGATGAATAATTCCATATTCTAAACATATTTGTTCAATATGAGATTCATATTCACCACCCTTATTACTTCTTATCATTTTGATTTTCTTGTTAAGTTGAGTTTTAATTTCATTTTTGTATTGCTTGAATGCATCTATTGCTTCATCTTTACTATTAAGTAAATAAACGTAGCAATATCGAGCACTGTCGTCAATAAACGTAATGAAATACTTCTTTCCACCGCGAGATGGTATTGACTTCATGTCACAAATATCTGTGTGAATTAAATCTAAAGGATTTGAATTCCTTTCAACTGACTTATATGGATGTTTAACATACTTAGATTCCACACATATTTGACATTTAGATTTTTCGCATTCAAACTTAGGCAATACTTCCAAGTTAATCATTTTCCGCAAGATATTATAATTGACATGATCCAAACGTTCATGCCATAAATTATTTGACTCAAGTAAGTAAGACAAAGCTAAAATTTTATTATTATTCTCAATAATTATTACATTCAGCTTGAAAAGGCCCTCGGTAAGGTAACCTTTTCCTACAAACATATTATTCTTACTTATTACAACCTTGTCGGATACAAAAACACACTTGAAACCGTGCTTTACAAGAAGTCCAGCAGAGACTAAATTCTTCCTAATCTCAGGAACATGAAAGACGTTGTTCAAAGTTACCACTTTACCGGAAGTCATTTTCAAAAATATCTTCCCACATCCTTCAATCTTGGCAGTAGCAGCATTTCCCATGGAAAGCGTCTCGTCGGGTCCAGCAGAAGCATATGTAGAAAATGCTTCTCTCATAGCACAAACATGACGGGTGACTCCAGAATCAATCCACCATTCCTTATGATTTCCTACCAAGTTGCATTCAGAAAGCATGACACACAAGTCATCAATATCATCATTTTTTTCTACTATGTTGGCTTGACCCCTTTTCTTGTCTTTCTTCCGAGCACGACACTCCGTAGATTTATGTTCGGTTTTCGCACAGTTGTAGCAGTTTCCACTGAACCGCTTCTTACTTGGGTTGTATTTCGGACCAGAAGCCTTCTTCCTCTTTTTGTTATCTTCAACAATATTTGCTCCCATTATTGTTGAATTTCCACGGCCTCTCCTTTCAGCAGTTTTATTGTCCTCTTCGATTCTCAATCTAACAATAAGATCTTCAAGGGACATCTCCTTTCGTTTTTGTTTCAAATAATTTTTGAAGTCTTTCCACAATGGAGGCAACTTCTCAATTATTGTTGCTACTTGGAATGCTTCATTGGTGACAAGACCTTCAATGAAAATTCCGTTAGTAAAATTACTAAAATTTTTACTTTCAATATCACTATTTATTTGAAACATACCTTCAGCAAGTAGATCATGATTAATCACTTGCAATTCCTGGACTTAGGTAATAACAGATTTTCTATCTACCATTTTGTAGTCCAAAAATTTTGCGGCGACGAATTTCTTCATCCCAGCATCTTCAGTTTTGTATTTCTTTTCAAGCGCATGACGTTTCCAAGCAACTGTATACATTATACAAATTATCATCCAGACCGCTAAGAATATAATTCTTGCACAGAAAGTCAGAATGTTTCCACGCCTCAGTCACGAGAAAACTTTCATTCTCCGGAGTTTCATCGGGCAAATCTGGAACACCTTCCTTGATGAACTTCTATAAACATAACGTAGTCAAGTAGAAGAACATCTTCTGCTGCTAGCGCTTGAATTTTTCCGGGTTTTTTTGCCGGTGTCAACGCCGGCGTTCGGCTTATCGATGCATTTGCAATCATCGTCGGAACATAATTAGCGATGTGTTAATAGTTACCATCGGAACAACTTGGTTTCCGGTTTCATTAGCCATTTTTTCTGGAAAAAAATGACACAAACAAATGTTTAATAAATGTTTAAAACTGGAGTTAAAAAAAATCACATAGATTTTAATCTCCAACAAACCGCCACGAAGGCTTTACTCTCCAAAACGGAAGTACACAAAACCACAAAGGTTTTAATTTCCAGAATAATAAGGATAACACAAATATAGAAATAAAAATTATTAAATTCCTTAAGCTTGTTAGTTCCTTGGTTGTTGTCCTATATTTTAAATAACAATTCTGGACAATAAAAATGTTAGCGTATAAAACGTAAATATAAATAAAGCAATAATTAATTCGAGCCCACTGAATTCACAGTATTTCCTTAAGGAATTTAATCCCCTCCTAGTATCCAAGGTTATGGATTATTTCCTCCCAGAATAGAACGAATTACACACTGGTGTAACGGTACTTCAAACCCCAATGTTTCAGCGAACACAAAGTTCGGCAACAAATCACACTTACGGATGCTTTGTTTGTAGTTAAAACAATGCAGAATAAAGGAGGACAACTCAGAAGTCGAATGGAAATTTTGAGATGAAGGAATGTAATGTATTGCCAATGTTGAATTCTTACTGAAGAGAATATCAGATTGCAATTCATTTTTCCAGTGTATACCGATTGTATACAGTGTATACAGAATATATATCGAGTGTATACATAGTGTATATCGAGTGTATGCAGAGTGTATCTCAAGAGTTTTTTTCCGATGTATCTCCTTCTCTCCAACTTCTGCTCTATTTATAGCACTTATTTGAGATAAATCCGCCCCTTCCATGGTAGAACAAGCATTAGGTTATGATGGAGGAGGCACTTACATGGTGGAATGAACACTTACTTGGTAGGAGATGTACTTAGCCATGGTGGAAGGTGCACTTGTTGCTTGTTGGTGCAATACAATACAATCTCATTTCCCATTCACTCTCATTTTAAGAATATTTCATCCTAAACAAAACCCAACATCAATTCCGTCGAAGTGAATGGAGGAATTAACTTGAGGAATGAGTAATTGTTGACCTTTTACTGCAAAACAACCTTAATTAATAAATTATTTTTAAAGAGCAATAGACTCAAGTAGTATCATAGTTAAAAGATGTAAATAAACAATCAAAATTTTAAATTTATCTTCATAGAATGCGGTAAATAAAGTTAAAAGCAGTAAAGTCATCTTGAATCAAAATATCTTCCTAAAATAACATTTTTACAATAAGTTCAATTAGAACGAAAAGAAATCTTTAGACATTATCGTCGGTTATTCAGTTAATCAAATATCAGAAAATAATAACTTTATTCATACCAAACACAATCAATTGAATCATTATCATCGGTTATTGTCTATCACTATACTAAATAAGAAATTCAAACTTTTGTATTCCCCACCTAATATTAACTCTTATGCAAAATTGAAGAGTTATTTAGCTAGTGAAAATCCACGTCATTAGTGTCTTAATCATAAACAACTTATTCTTCACGTTTAAAAGTTGATTAATGTTTTCTAAATTGGACATAAGTACACATGCCCACTTACTTGTCACTTAATTAGAAGTTAATCAGTTTAAGCATTAATCAAACTCCTTTATTTAATAGTAAAACGGTTGAGAAATTAATCAACAGCAATCAACTACCATTTGTAATCTTTCATGTGTTGTCACTCAAAATGGTTTTTCCACTTTCTATTTCTTCAAGATTAATTAACTTTCGGTGCCAAAAGCATATCAAATTTGACTATTACGTGTGTGAGTTAATCAATTGACAAGTGAAAATAAGATATTTGTTAGTTTGCATTTAATTTTCTCAATAATAACGTTAACGGTAAAAAAAAATTTAGGCAAAACTTACTTATAGTAGGCTATAACTATGTATTTTGAGTACTATTTGTACTCTAAATTGACTGCAATTTACTGATGTTTGAGCGTTAAATGGTAATAATTGCTCTGATTGAATATTTTATGCTTTGCGGGAGCAGTTCCACGTTAAAATGAGGTTAAGGAGTGTTTAGCTAATATGGAAGTTGAAGGCCAAGTAAAAGTTTATGGAGTAATAGTCCGTTTGGCCAAGCTGCAAAAATCAGCTTATTTTGAGAAGTACTTTTGTTTAAAAGTGTTTTTCTCAAAAGTACTTTTGGTGTGAAGCAGTTTGTGTTTGGCTAATTAGTTTGAAAGGCACTTCGGAGTAGCAATTAGCGTTTGGCCAAGCTTTAAAAAACTGCTTCTAAGGCCTCATTTGTTTGCACTTAATGGAGGTCTGAATCTTAATCATTCAGATCTCAGACATTAAGTGCATTTGTTTTTAAAGTCTGGATCTTAATTATTCAGATCTTAATCATTAAGTGTGTTTGTTTTTTTAACTTCACAGCCACATAGTGGGTCTGAATAGGTCTGTATGATTAAGATCTACGACAGAGACTTAATTTCATTAATATAGTATCATATATTCATTATTATTTGCCGTCACCACCTACCATTACCAACTACCACTATGCCACTACTACCACCCTACTCAACCACCACCACCACCTCTACCACCACTACCACCACCACGCCATCATCATCCTCAATCACAGCTGCCATCATTATCGACCATTACCACCCATTATCCCCGCCACTCCGATCACTATATACCATTCTCACCCACAATTAACACCCATGCAGCTCAACTACCACAACTGACGACCCCATCACCATCAACAACCTCAGTCGGCACTGCCCACCATTATAACATACCACCACTCACCCACCACCTATCTCAGTCATAACTACTACCACCACCTGCCATTCTTAATTATCACCACCCACCACCACCATCCTCAATCATAATCACCACCACTACCAATCACTAATAGCTACTAGCATGAACCACCATCATCAACGAAGACTACTACCAACCACCACCTTTAGCCGACATCACCCGTTAGCCATCACCAACAACTATTATCATATTTAAAAAATTACATATTTTATTGATAGAATATTAGATTAGTTAGTATTTCATTGGAATTGTATGTTTATTAATTTTCAAATAAAGATAAATTTAAAACATTCACATGTTAAAAATCAAACAATCTTAATTATTTATATTCAGATCTTAATACACATCTTAATATATTCAGATGTGTATCCAGATTCAGATGTCTTAATCTTAATATGCATCTTGATATTCAGATGTGCATTCAGATTCAGACGTCTTAATCTTAAAAAAAAAAACAAATGAGGCCTAAGTGTATTTTTCTCAAAAGTGCTTCTGAAAAAGTGATTTTAGAGAGAAGCTACTTTTTTCTGTTTCTCCAAAACTGCTTCTGCTTCTCCTCAAAAGCACTTTTTCCCCTCCAGAAGCTTGGCCAAACACCTCAATTTTTGGCCAATAGTGCTTTTGGCAACAAAAAAAAAACACTTTTGACTAAAAATAAGTTTGGCCAAATATGCTATAAATTGGGAGTACGTAAGAGGATCGAAGGAGGTTAGCGCAATTAAAAAGAAGAACGAAGAAGAGTGCAGAAAATTGCTCATGTGCGTGGCCACGCACTGACCGTGCAAGTTAGGAAAAAGCTGGCCAAACTGCGCGGCTGCGCACGTCCTTCTGAAAAAAATTATTCCAGGGCTAAAATTGTAATTTCACAGGCGAGTTTTCGTGACCTATATGAAAAGAGGGTATCTTGGTTCGGAGAAGAATTTTGTGGGCAAGAACAAGAAAGGAGCAAGACGGAAGATTCAGAAATGAGTTTTTATCTTTCTTCCCCCTTTTTACCATTGAAGATGAATTCTTATGTTGTGATTATGAAAACAAACCTAGTGGATGATAATTTTATTGTTACATTAATATAGACTTGTCGTAGTATTTCTCTATTTATTCACCTATAATATTATTGTTGTTGATTGAAGGACCCTCAATCGACTGTGCCTATTTAATGTGCATTAATTAGGAAAGAGTGCATATTTAGGTAGTTGTTGAACAACATCACTCTTTACGTATATGAGGGATTAATATAGATGGTTTAAAGGTGGGATTTGGGATAACAAAATCTTGATGCAATCCGAGTGAGTCGTACTTAATGCCCGCTAGCGTAATTCGGGAGAATAGGTCTAGTAAATTATCGTAATTACTCGAAAGATGATTTCAACACTCAGAGCGCTCATGATCGATAAAGAAGAATTAAGGCAAATTTATAGAAAATGTAGCGGAAAAGATTCCGACAATAGGGAAAACCATAATCTTAGATCATTCCAATTCTTTCTATAACCCGTTAGTAGTTAGTTATTAATTATTGCATTTTCATTACGTGATATTTAGTTAGTGAACATCAAATTTGTTACTTAAATATTTCTGAAGATTGAGTACGTGAATTTGTGCGAGTTTATTAGTTGTATTTATCAGGTTAATTTTCTATGGGATTCGACTCCGGATTTATTAACCACAATAAGGTATAGTTGGACATGATCAAATTTTGGCACTATTGTCGGAGAATTAATGATGTTATTAATTGCAGCTAAAAGAAGTGCTCGAATTCTTAGTGTAGTCAATTTTCTTTATTTTAAACCAAATATATTGAGATTCTGACGTTTGTAGTCTTGGGGTGTTACAGGTGCATTCCTAGGAATTCCTCAAGAACTAGTGAATTGCTCGAAGCATTATCAGATCCTGAGAAAGTTTTCAAGGCACTAAATCGTGCAAATAAGAAAGGTAAACAACAACAAAAATCGACAAAGAATCGAACAATATGTGGATGACGGAAGAGAAAATCTAATCAACAACAAAACCATACGAATGAACCAAACAATCAAGGTGTGGTGCCTCTTGTACCAGAAGTAGCATTGTATCATTAGGCACATCCCACCGTCGAAAATCTGGCAACCGCACTTGCAGTCCCTCAGATACAAGCAGAATCATTTCAATCACAAATAACATGCTACGTTTGTTGCAGAACAAGGGATTGTTCTCAGGGTCATACATTGAAGATCCTCAGCAGCATCTGAAGAATTTCATGTCGATATGTGTCACCCAAAGGCAACCTAATGTGACGCCGGAAGTAATAAAGTTGTTGTTGTTTCCATTCTTAGTGATTAGAGAAGCTCATACTTAGCTTAACTAACTCCATGTAAACTCCATCACTATTTGGGTGGAGTTAGTCAAGTAATTTTTGACCAAGTTCTACGCACCCAATAAAACTACCAAACAAATTGATGATATATTGAGCTTCAGGCAGAGACCAACAGAATTAACACAAGAAACGTGGGAGAGGTTCAAAGGTATGCTGGTTAAGTGTCCACGTCATGGCATTCCAAATCAGATGTTGGGACAAAGGTTCTATATAGGACTGGTAGACGACTTAAAGACCAACGTTGATGCTTCAGCAGGTAAGCATTTTTTACCAAAATATTTAGAGAACGCAAGATCCTACTATATAAAATGGCCCAAAACTCAGGATAGATGACTAGAGACTCTACGATCACTCATCTAGTTCACTCAGACCAAAACAATTCCATAGCTGAAAATATGGCCCCTTTAATGACGTAAATGAGTATCCTTTCCAAAAAGATCGATGAATCATGCCAGAAGCATCAAGTACACAAAGTAGACGCAACTAATGAGGGCTTATGTACACCATGCATTAACCAACCATATGTTTGGTCGTGGAGAGCGGAAGACGACAACCAGCAATATTACGAAGATATGAACTATGTGGCCAACTATGGAGGACAGAGGCAAGGTGGTCAGAGTTGGTGACGGCATAATCAATAATATAGACCAACAAAGCAGCAATACAATAACAACAACAATCCAAGAACTATGCAAACATAGGGTTAAGTGGTGCCTTACCAAAGGCAATATGGTTACAGCCAGCAAAATTAGCACCCAGCTTATCAATAACCATAACAATAACAAAATTATGAGACAAGATGATAGGTTTGCTGAACTTAAGGGAATAATGAACAACAACAACAACAAAAACAATAACAGAATGTTGCAACAACTAATTAGGTCCATTGCAAAAATGCAAGAGAATGGACTCGCATGAATCAATGATAAAGGGGATTGGGATTCAATTAGGACAGATTTCGATGGCTCTAAATAATCGTTCCCAATGGACGTTACTGATTGCTTTCTATTCACACTACAAAAAATTAGGAGGAGTGGGTTGTAATAGCTTTTACTCGATTTGTGGGTGGGGATCGATTTCCATAGAGAGCTAGGAAGGTAGTCGAGTATCTATCTAGAGCACAGTTGTGTAATTGCTGCAAATATCACTTCCAATCATTTTTGGCCATTTCTTTAATAGTCTACTATTATCAGCTTCTAATTATAAATGCAACTAGATTATGCTAAATGAGAATTGCTACAAGTTGTATCTAATGGATAAAAAGGCACTAGGGTAGTAACTTTCACATAGGTAACTAATTGACAGATACTTGCTTCTAAGGCATGATTGATATTTTTGGGGAAATATGCTATAACTGTTGCACGATTTTACCCACTCTCACACCTCTCGACAGAGTAATTTTGCCCAATTAACTTTCTCAAGACAAATTGGGTAGGCAAATTTTCTCAAACAACTAGAGTTCAAGTCGGGTAATTACTCTCTCAAGGTTTAACCCTTTAATTAGGACTATAAATTCTCTTGAGTCCATCTCAATTCCTTGTTGGGTCAATTTTGGAGACTTATGCTCTCTTTCTTAAGAAGAACCAAGTCAACTTAACACAAACCAGTGTTTGCAACCCCTAATTCATAAATTAAACCATAAAATTGACCCAAATAACAAATACGCATAGCCGATCTATCCCTAAATCACAACACATATCAATTACCCACACTAGGGTTCAGCCACAACCCTAGCTAATAGGTTTTGCTACTCATGCTTGAAGAGAAAATTAGATAAATAGATGAGGAGAAAGACATAATATTAGATTACTGAAGTAATAATAATGATTAGACTGCTAAAACTAAGTTAAGGTGCCCAAAATAGCTACAAAATTGCTTCTTACTAGTGCAGCTCAAGTCTGGGAAATAGCTAATACCCTAAAAATGGAAAAAAGGTTCTATTTATACTAAGCTAGAAAACTGGACAAAATTGCCCTTGCTGGGTTAGTGCGGACCACACAAAATGGTGTGCGGCCGCACTAAACTCTCTGAACCTAGGCTCCGCGGACCGCACAGAATGGACTGCTGCCATGGATGCATCTAGCACGATCCGCACAAACACTATCGTGCACCGTGCATGCTTGAACCTTAGCACTTGAAATCTCTCTGATGTTTGCTTCCGCGGACCACATAAAATAGTAGTGATGCCGTGGTGTCTTCAGTGCAGGCCGCACAATATTTACTGCGGCCGCACTGCTTTGATGCCTTAAAATCCAGGTCTCTAAATCTCCCTAGTGTGGACTGCACAAAGTGTAGTGCGGTCGCACTAGTCCTGTTTATCCTGAATTGTCTTGCCTTTGATACTTGTTCAGGTTTCACTCCTTTTGAGCTGATCTTTGACATCTCATCACTTTGTTGATCAAACCTGCAATCAAGCATAACTAATTATGAGCCTTTTCGCACTATTTTGTAAGAATTTATAGTCAAAGCGTAAGCAAGAAGGAGCATGAAACACGTCAAAATCTCTAGTTATCAGTTACATGTAGACACACAAATAATTTTGAAAGAGCAGGGCCCGAAACAACTTATGGCAATGAGTCTACGAAATGGTAGAGACCTTTTTGCAGAAAGAAATTACTCGCGAAAGACGGCCTACTAAAACACTTGTGCCAGTGCCCATTGAAATAGATGATTCAACAGGGTTAACTAAGGTAACGGTATAACATGCACAAGAGAGAACAAGCAAAGAAAAAGAGGTTGCGAAGGAGATGGAGGTAGCTCAAGAAACGATAATAGAAGCAGTGCTTGAGAAAGATAAAACTCAAATCACAAAAATGAAGAGACCTCTAGCACCATTTCCACAGAAATTGGCCAAATATCAAAAGGATGAGCAGTATATAAAATTCATGGAAATGTTGAAACAAATTTAGGTAAACATCCACTGATTGACGCTTTGTGGAAAATGCCCGGGGATGCCAAAATGATGAAAGATTTAATGTCTCCCAAATTCGACTTCCAAGACCTATCTGCTATAACATTGACCCAAACTTGTAGTGCAGTCGTGACGATGCCCATAGCTAAGAAGTTATCAGACCCAGGGAGTTTTATAATCTCATGCATGATATGTAGCTATGCTTTTGCTAAAGCATTGTGTGATTTGAGGGTAAGCATAAACTTGATGCCCTTGGCTATCTACAAAAGGTTAGGCCTTGAAAGAGCAAGGTCCAAATCCTTGCTACTACAGCTAGCCGGTCGGACAGTGAAGATGCCATTAGGTATCCTTGATGATATATTAATACATATTGGAAAGTTTATGTTCCCAATAGATTTTTTCATTCTAGATTGCCCGGTTGATGAGGAGTTTCCCATAGTTTTGGGAAGAACATTCTTAGCCACCGGAAGATCTTTAATTCATTGTGAAACTGGAGAGCTAAAAATGAGACTAAATGATAAAGAGATAACATTCAATGTGCAGAAATCTACGCGGCGACCAAGAAAATTTGCTAACTGCTTTCTAATAGAACATGTAGATGTAATTTTTGAGGAGGAAGATGAGACCTTGAACGCTAAAGACCCTATAGCAGTCAGTCTCATGAACTTAGATGAGGCAAATGGAGAAGACTTGGTGGAGTGGGTACTGGATCTTGAAGGCCAATGGTTTTGGAAAAGAAAGATGGAATTTGAGCCTTTGCACTTAGAAGAAAGGAAGACCTCTCTAGCTAAGTCGTCAATTAAAGATCCACCATAATTGGAGCTAAAACCGCTCCTGTCACACCTCAGGTATGCTTTTATGGGACCTAACTCAACTTTACTTGTTATTATCTCATCTTGTTTGTTTGATGTGCAGGCAGAACAACTTTTGCAGGTGTTGATGGAGTGCACAGCTGCAATTGGTTGGACCATTGCAGATATTATGGGTATTAGCCTGGTATTTTGTATGCATAATATTATACTTGAAGATGAGCACAACCCTTCCAGAGAACATTAAAGAAGGCTAAACCCCAACATTAATGAAGTGGTGAAAAATAAGTGATCAAGTGGTTAGATGCGGGAGTCATCTTCCCCATCTCTAATAGTCACTGAGTCAATTCAGTTTAGTGTGTTTCAAAGAAGGGTGGAATGAATGTAATGCAAACTGAGATAACGAGTTGATCTCAACAAGAACAGTCATAGGATGGCGAATCTGTATGGACTGCAGAAGATTGAACAAGGCCATCAGAAAAGACCATTTTGCCCCGCCGTTCATTGATCAGATACTAGATAGATATGCAGGGAGGTCCCACTTTTTTGGATGAATAATCGGGGTATAATCTGATCTCTATTGTCTCGGAGGATAGAGAGAAAACGGTATTCACTTGTCCATATGGCATCTATGCCTTTCGAAGAATGTCGTTTGGCCTATGCAATGCACCCACCATATTCAAGCGGTGCATGATGGATATCTTTACAAATATGGTAGAAAAATAATTGAGGTTTTCCTGGATGACATCTCAATGGTGGGGAACTCATTTTATGACTGCCTTATGAACTTGAAAAGAATATTGAAGAGGTGTATGGTATTAAACTGGGAAAAATATCATTTCATGGTACAAGAGAGTATAGTCTTGGGACACCTAGTTTTGATTAAGGTCGTTTTAGTGGATTGCATAGAGGTTGATGACTAATTTGGTATTAAACTAGAAAAAGTGTCATTTCATGGTACATGAGGATATAGTCTTGGGACATATAGTGTCGAGTAAGGGCTTTGAAGTGGATCGCACAAAGGTTGATATGATAGAAAATTTGCTACCACCCATTTTCCTCAAGGCGTTAAAAAGTTTTCTTGGCCACGCCAGCTTTTACAGGTAATTATAAATTATTTTTCCAAAATTACTAACCCATTGTGTAAATTGCTTGAAAAAGATTACTCTTTTATGTTTTTGATAACTGCAAGGTAGCTTTTGAGGAATTGAAGAAGATGCTGGTGTCAACACCTATCATAGTTGCACCCGACTGGGATCAACCATTTGAGCTGATGTGGGATGCAAGCGGCTATGATTTGGGAGCATTTTTTGGGCAGCAAAAATATAATGTCATGAATCCAATATACTATGAAAGTAGAACTTTGAGTGGTGCCGAACTAAATTGCACAATGATCGAGAAGGAGATGACGACAATGGTGTTCGCATTTGACAAATTCAGGTCATACTTGATAGAATCGAAGGTAATTGTTTATATTGATAATGTTGCTCTCAAGTACTTAATTGAGAAGAAACAGTTAAAGCCATGCCTGATTTGATGGGTGCTATTGCTGTAAGAATTTGACTTGGAAATCCGTAATCGAAAGGGAAGGAGAACCAAGTGGCTGATCATTTGTGTAGGCTAGAAGCTGAAGGTGGGAGAGATTGATGAGACTATCCCAGATGAACAAATGTTGGTAGCAAACATTGAGGTAGCACCATAATATGCAGACATTGCAAATTACTTGGCAAGCGGTATTGTTCCATATGACTTGTCTTCTATGTAAAAGAAAAGTTCTTTCGTGATTGTTGCATGTATTTCCGGGATGAACCATATCTGTTTAGGAATGTCTTGATAACATGATCCGTATATGCATTCATGAGACAGATCAATCTTCTATTTGCAGACATGTCACGATTCACTGTATGGAGGACATTCTAGGGGCATAAGGATAGCAACTAAAGTGTCGGAGTCATGTTTTTATTGGTCGATGTTGTTTAAAGATGCACATTCTTAGGTGAAAAGTTATAGTGAGTTCCAACGGACGGGGAATGTTTCCCGTTGACATGTGATGCCCATGAACCCCATCCAAGAGATAGAAGTGTTTGATGTGTGGGGAATCGACTTTATATGACCATTTGTAAGATCATGCAATAACAAGTACATACTTGTAGCGGTGGACTATGTCTCAAAATGAGTAGAAGTCGTGACACTTCCAACAAATGATGCGAAGGTTGCTATTCGTTTCCTAAAAAATAACATGTTTACTATTATTAATAATGGGGGTACCCACTTCTGAAATCATGCCTTTGCAAAGCTGTTGGAAAAATATAGCTTTCACCTTAATTTTCTACTATGTATCACCCACAAACTGGTAGGCAAGTCAAGGTATCCAACAAAGAAATCAAAAGTGGTTGTTACTTTAACTAATTGGGTGAGAAAATTGGATGATGTGCTATGGGATTACCACACTACATCAAAACTCTGATTGGTATGTCGTCGTTATAAATTGGTGTTTAGAAAGGCATGTCACTTGCTGATGGAGTTAGAGAATAAGGCCTTTTGGGTGTTGCGACAATTAAAGTTGAGCATCGAGGCTACTATAACTAGTAGAGTCATAGAGTTGCATGAACTTGACGAGTTTCGGTACCATGATTTTGAGAATACAAGGTTATACACGGAAAGAATGAAACTGGTGCAAGACAAAAAAAATTCTTGAGTGAAATTTTAAGCTGGGAGACAGGGTATTAATTCGAGATTGAGGTTGTTTTCGGGCAGTTAAAGTCAAGATGGTTAGGACCATTTCATATGGTAGAGCTTCACCCCACCGAGGCCGTAGCAATTGATGTAGAAAATAACTCTCGCACGTTCACAGTCAATGGGCATAGGTTAAAACATTATTTGGGCATGGATGATGCGAAATTATTGTCAGTGACTCATTTGCTCGAGCCACCAATGTTCAGCGAGCCTTAAGTGCGATGACCTGTAATCGTGCCATGACGTTAAATCTGGCGCTTCATGGGAGAAAACCCATAGTAATGTTGTATTCGTCATGTGGCGACGCTAAATCAAGCGCTTTTTGGGAGGCAACTCAATTCTACTTTATGTGTTTTTCTATAATTTTTGTTTTTCGTGTTTAATTTTGAATTGTGTAAGTATTGATAGGTGTATCATTATGCAGGGATGAAATTGTGTGGGTTAGAATGACGAGGGTGAAGAAATCAAGTTGAAAAGCTGAAACTAGAAAAAAAAATCAATATGCGCGGCCGCGTATTGACTGCACATATGGCCGCGCATTTTAAGAATTTACTACCACGGATGCACGGCCGTGCACTGGGCAACGTTTGTAGGTCGTCTAGTTAGTTATTTTCTTTTCTTTATTTTTACTTGTTTTTTAAAAAATACCTCGTCCCCTCCTGCTAATCTAATAATCCTGATTCCCCCATCTCTTAATCTAAAAATCATAAAACCCCTCCCTTTTTCTATACCAAGTTCGAAACCCCCCTTCCCAAACACCCCCAACTTCAAAAATTCAACCCCACCTCACTCTCTCATCTACTCTTGTCTAGTTTCTTTCTTCTTCTCCCCAACCCACATCTTCACAATTCCATCAGGTAAGCGACATTGTTTAATTTGTGTTTTTTCCTATATGTCATTGCTTAATTTATTTTAGTTTCTGTGCTTTTTCTTGTATTGTAGTATATCTGTTTATTTTTTTTGTTTTCAATTTATACTTGTTTGTATGTTGGGGTGATAGTGGAATTACACCATGATAGGTTAGGATTGACATTGCTATATCTATGCTTGAATTGAGGTTATAAAATTATTGTTTGGGGGTTCGGGTGAACTGTGCACATCAGGTGCTTGTATAAATACCACAATGAGTTTAAGAATGTATAATGTGACCAAGTGTGCTGGGGAAGTCTGAGTAACTGCTCTTGGTTCACACATCGAAGCCTTCCATTGATAGTGGTGTTTTTTCAGGTAGTATGATGCCATCCAAGAAATAAAGAACCACGGGTGCCTCCTCCAGTAGGTACACAGTCTCATCCTGGCCGTGAGCTTCGGCCAATGCTTGCCAGTTTGATAGTACCAATGTTAGTTTATATGAAACCACCAAACTATAGAGTAACTAGTACTCTATGAGTTTCCACTAGTGATACTAATTAAAACAGTAAGTAAATGAAATACGGGATTTTTATGTGGAAAAATCCGAAATCAAGGGGACAGAAACCACGACCTACACCTGCAGGATTTTAACTTCACTAACTTGTAAACACTCTACTACAAGCCACTTTATAATGACTCTATTACAAAGACTTCAACTTCAGTAACTTGTGATACACTTACCACAAGTCACTTTGTCAGTCTCTAGTTAAAAATACTTTAACTTATAACTAACTCTAGTCACAACACAAACTCAAAAGGTCTATGATTTTGAGTTTCCTAAAACAAAGCTTCTAAGAAAGCATGATTGTAATCATAATGAAGAACAAAAAACGAGATTACAAATCAACTACGGACATACATAGACTCATTGTGGAACTGATCCTTAGTGGAGTTGTCTTCTTGTTCTTGACATACTTGTGACTTCAATGCTGGATGAACTCTTTAATACTTGAGAGAATATCACTAAAATGCTCAAGTGAATATCTTGTGCCTTACACCATGTTGTTATATTACCAAATACATCCTAAGGCTGATGTCAATTCTTGGTTGGTACACACTTCTTCCCAATGGGGGGTGATTCCTGCACCGTTGCATGTACAGTTACAGGAAATTACTTTCTACGGTTTCTTTCAATCTGTATAGTTGAATTGTACTTGTGTCAGAAAACACCAAGGTATCAGGTCCCTGTCTTGTTCCTCAATTTTATACACTTGCAGCAGTTCACATTAGCTGGAGTTCAGGCTGGAATTTGTTCACTTGCAATGTATGCCAAGTGTGTCAGGTTCTCTATCTGGTTCTTGACAATAAGTTTTTTATATTATCAAAACCTAAGGCAAAGGCATTGAAAACCCATCAACCAAATTGGTATCCAGCACGGCCCGGGAATGTTTTGGTCATAAGGCCTCCAGGAAACCCATATCAGATAGGGGAATTGATATAGGGTCCCTCCAAAATGAATGTCCTGATATGTATTGAGAATTGGCCTGGAACATGTTGGATATCTTGTTTGAAGAACCGGACAAAGCCAATTTAAAATTAATTGGGAGTTTTACGCAAACTGCCCAGAATATATGAACCATGTCAGCAGGGTGCAAAAGAAGAGTGCGGACGCATCCATAGGGGCCATCGGAGGGCTTACCAGTTGCCAGTTTTTGGGGACGATCCTGATGCGGAGAACTACTATGACACCTATCGTAGAGTACTAACCACGTGGAATTTGTTCTTTTGAATAATATGTGTACCCAACAAAGAAGTAGTGTGGATTACACCGGGGTAGATGTTTCATTCGACATCGCTTACCTTTGTAAGGAAATGTCAGCTCTAAATCTTTACTAGACGCATGTTGACCTCTTCCAATATAACTAAGGTGAATGGTCGCCGGGCTGCACTGATCTGGTTTTGTATCAACGGCCATTATTTTGATGTGGCTAAGGTCATTGACGATGAAATTTTCATTTGTCGTCTGGCGCAAAGGTATGGGTTCTTCTTTCAATCCTTACTCACTAGATTAAGTTGTGCGACACGCGTACCGGAAAACATGGAGTTGGATGGGAAATCAAAAAAAGAACAAAATTTTTGGGCTGAAAAGTGGTAATTGGGAAGGATATTATTGCACCTGCTGAGGCAAGTAGAGATAAGTCCGATCCTCCAAAAGAGGGTAATGAAGGCAAGATACGGTTGTAGCTTCTTCAACCCCCTACCACCACCCACTCCCCTACCCCCCACGAGCAAGTTATTAAGGGAACCTTAGTTGTTAGATGTGATACGAGAATTAAAGCCTTAGAGAAATAAATGGCAGGGATGTGTACTTCTGCCACGGACATAGGAGGTTGAGTGGATGCCCTTGCTAACCAAAATGCCAATTCTGAGAGGAAGATCCTAGTGATAATAGGTGAATTTGACTATATTTATGCCCTAAATAATCACGCTTTATTATTGTTTTGATATTGTTTATGATGACAAAATGCTTTTATTAGTGTTCTTAGTGTGTTATAGGTACATATGAGCTAATGAAGACTAAAAGAGCAAGTTTTGGAGTCAAAAGATGGTGAAAAAGGCCAAAGTGTGGTACAAGTCAAGAACTTATGTTGAAAATAGCCGGGAAGGTGTGATTCCGAGCTATATGGATGTTATGGAATGAATTTAAGTGATTTGGAGCTTTGAAGTCCTGAGTAAAAGCTCAAGGAATTTAGACGGGATCGAGTTCGGGGGTCAAATTTGATAAGTGTAGTACAAGCGAAGAATGGATGAGGCATATTATGCACTATATAGTAAATTGGACATAACTTTTCGGGCAGAACTCTATTGTGGATCCATAATATATGGTTAGAAATCTAACTCAAAGGGATACAACTTTCATGTTTTTAGGTTTCCCAAATTCCCAACAGAACAGGGTGAAAACCTGCGGTTTCTCAGCGACCGCGGATGAACCGCGAAACAACAGGCTCTCTGAAGTTTACTGTTCGCGGTCCGTCCGTGGCCGCGAACAAACTGCGGAAGTCACCGCAGCAGCAGTCCTAATTGTACTCAAACTTAGTTTTTTAGCCCTAAAACCTCTATATAAACTTTTAGTTCACCCAATAGAGGCAAGTTGTCTATTTTTTACTACTTTTGCAAGATAATTAGTAAGAGAGAATCCTCTTAACTCATTCCTTTATTTTATATCAAGCATTTATTTATGATTTCAATTATTATTGTTATTTCTTTGAGCATGAGTAGCTAAATCCTTTTCTAAGATTTTGATGGAACCTAAGTGATGAACTTATCATTTATGTGATTATAAATTGTTAGCTAGATTTCTATTTGTTCAACTTCTTTCTTATTGTAGTTAATTGGTAGAGCTCCCAATTAGCGGTGCCTATTTAGTGTGCATAACTTGGAAAAGAGTGCATATTTAGGTATATTGTTGAACAACACCACACCTACGTTATTGGAGGAATCTATAACTTTAGGCGTAAAGACGGGGTTAGGAATAACGAATTCTTGGGTGCAATATTAAGTGAACTATTCAAATTAAAGCTAGCTAGGGTAGCTCGGGAGAGTGCACTAGTAAATTATTGTAATTGCTCGGGAGAGGATTACGGTACAAATAGCGTTCATGATTGATATATTAACAATTTGTTTGAGCATAACGATAAGGGATTCCATCAATAGGGGAAATCAATACCTTAGTGTTTCTCCACATTATTTTACCCAACATTCAATTCTTTCTTTTAAGCCTCTTTATTTCTTGCAAAAGTAGTTAGTCGAAAATCATACAAACGTATACTCGAAATTTTGGGAACTTGATTCGGAAGTACTCTTGGGTTGTAAAAGTTGTAATTGGTAGGTTAATTCCCTGTGGGATCGATTCTGGACTTATTAGACTAGGTTATAATGACTACGACTGTTGCTTGGACGTGAATCAATTTTAGCGCCGTTGCCGGAGAATTTACGGAATTATCAATTGCCATTGATAGAACTTCAAGATTTTTGTGTAGTCAGGTTCTTTCTACACTTTACATTGAATATTTCGACGGTTGTTGATTTGGGTACTCAGGTGCATGCCTAGAAAATCTGCAAGGACTGGAGAACTAATTGAAGGACTCTCAGACCCCGAGCAAACTTTCTGGGCACATAACAAGGCTATTAAACAAATTCAGCAATCTTAACAACCAATCAAACTAGACTTCGACATGGGTGGCGTAAACGAACAAAACCAGCAAGCCGGGTTAAATATGCAAGAGGCGCAGGATGCATAGGAAGGTGCACTATATGACTGGGCACAACCTACAACGGATAATTTGGCAACTGCCATTGTTGTGCCAGCAATTCAAGCTGAGTCTTTCCAAATTACTAACAACATGCTACACTTGTTGCAAAATAAGGGATTATTCTCTGGGTCTTAGGTTGAAGATCCACAACAGCACCTAAAGAACTTTCTCTCGATATGCAAGACACAGAGGCAACCGAATGTGACTCCGGAAGCCATCAGACTATTGCTCTTTCCGTTCTCAGTTACAGGGGCTGCACAGGTATGGCTAAACTCACTCCCCATAAACTCTATTGCAACTTGGGATGAGTTAGTCAAGCAATTCCACAACAAGTTTCATCCACCTAACAAGACATCTCAACAAATTGATGAGATTGTGAGCTTCAAGCAGAAACCAATGGAGACATTACATGAAACTTGGGGCAGATTCAAGGGTATGTTTGTTATGTGTCCTCACCATGGTATTCCTGTGCAGATATTGGGTCAAAGGTTCTACATGGGGCTCTCAAATAGTATGAAGAATATGTAGATGCTTCAGCAGGTGGGGCTTTTCTGAGCAAGACTTGGAGAGAGGGCCAGAATTTGCTAGACAAGATGGCTCAAAATTCCGGGTGGACGACTAGGAATGCTCTTATCACACCAGTGGTACACACTGTACCTCTGAATCCATCCAGCACTTGGAGGAGAACATGGCAACCTTATTGACACAAATGAGCATCCCGACAAAGAAGGTGGAAGAATCGGGGGTCAAGCAGCAGGTTCACATTGTAGATACTACCAATGGTGGTTTATGCACATCTTGCATTAGCCAACCCATAGGTAATCCGTGGGTTATAGACCAGGAACATCATCATCAATATGAAGAGATGAATTATGTGGCTAACTATGGAGGGCAGCGATGAGGTAACCAGAGTTGGGGTCAGTAGGCTCCACAGCAGTATAGGCCTCCTCGGCCACAATATAATGCAGCAGGTATGAGGCCACCACACTACATGGCTCCATATCCTATACCTCAGAATTTCGGAAATCAGCAGCAGGGATAACGTCCACCTCCACCACAACATGGGGGTAGACATGACGATGGGTTTGCAAGGTTGGAAGCTATGATGCAGCAGGTAATTGGGTCAAATGCCAAAAAAAAATGAGAGAATAGATGCACATGATGCAGCCATCAAGAATATTGATGTACAGGTGGGCTAGATTGCTATGTCTCCCAACAATCGTCCTCAAGGGACATTGCATGCAGATACACAAACGAACCCAAAAGACCAAGTCCCAAAGCAGCTGACGGTAGTGACTCTAAGAAGTGGTAGAGATCTTGATGCTGAGAAAGAAAGAGAGAAAAGCAACACACAGGCTGAGACACTCACTCCAGTGCCCATTGAATTGGATGAGTCCACAAGGTTGATAGAAGCTACAGTCCAGCCAGTTGTTGAAAATAAAGAGGCGCAGCAGGGAACGAAAAAAGTAGCTGAACATGTAGACAGCTGTTTGAAGAGAAAGTGATAGAGAAAGAACAGTCCCAAGTTATAGGGAAGAATAGGCCTCCACCACCATTCCCCCAAAGTTTGGCCAAGCACCAGAAAGAAGAGCAATACAAAAAGTTCTTTGATATGCTCAAGCAAATCCAGGTAAACATTCCCTTAATTGAAGCTTTAAAAGAAATGTCTGGGTATGCTAAGATGATGAAAGTCTTGATGTCGCGGAAATTTGATTTCCAAGACTTGGCCACCTTGACCCTTACCCAGACTTGTAGTGCAGTGGTCTCCAGACCCATTGCTGAGAAGCTATCTGATCCAGGTAGCTTCACCATCCCATGCACTATAGGAAATTATGCCTTTGCAAAGGCATTGTATGATTTGGGGGCGAGCATTAATCTCATGCCCTTGGTTATTTATAAGAGACTAGGGATTGGGAGAGCCATGCCTACCTCTATGTTATTACAGCTTGCTGACAGGACGGTTAAGCGTCCATTTGGTATTTTAGATGATGTGATTATCTAGGTAGGGAAGTTCGTGTTTCCCGCATATTTTTTGATTCTTGATTGCAAGGTGGACGAGGAAATTCCTATAATCTTAGGAAGACCATTCCTAGCCACCGGGAGAGCTCTAATTGATTGTGAGACTAGGGAACTCAAGATGAGGATGAATGATGAGGAGATCATATTCAATGTGAAAAAATCCATGAGGCGCCCTAGTGAGTTCGCGAATTGCTCTCTTATTGATGCAGTTGATATGATAGTGGAGACCGACGATGCAGGGTTGACCATTGAAGATCCACTTCAAGCACGCCTAATGAACTTAGAAGAGGTAAATAGTGAAAGTATAGCAGAATGGGTACTATCTCTGGAAGGCAAGGGGTTTTGGGAGAGAGAGCTTGAATTAGAGCCTTTACACTTAGAGAAAAGAAAGACCCCTCCTGCAAAGCCATCCATAGAAGAGCCACCAAAGCTTGAGCTTAAACCACTATCATCTCATCTCAGGTATGAATTTCTAGACCCTAACTCCACTTTACCTATTATTATCTCATCTAGTTTGCTAGATGTGCAGGCTCAAAAGCTATTACAGGTACTCAAGGAATGTAGAACTGCCATTGGTTAGACCATGGCAGACATAAAGGGTATCAGCCCCGCATATTGCATGCATAAGATTCTCCTAGAAGAGAGACACAAACCCTCCAGGAAACGCAAAAGAAGGCTGAACCCGAATATGAAGGATATAGTGAAAAAGAAAGTGATAAAGTGGTTGGACACGGGGTGGGTCCCAAGTACGTTTCTCACCCTTCTATGCTATACATGTATTATTATGCCATGAGGACATGGCATGATTTTAAGTGTGGGGTGGGAGACATATCTTTTATTGTATATTATATATAGTAGATGTAGCTGTAAATTATATTAGCTGGATTGGCCCGATGATGGACACTTGGCGACGGGTTTCTTAAGGGTCTAAGTCGGAATAAAAACACAAAAAAAAATCAAAAAATTTTAAAAATACAAAAATATGAGTAAAGGACTCTTCCTGATGACGGACTATTTAGGACAAGTACTCTTGAGAGAAGTAGTCCACGTAGGAATTTTTGTTTCTTTTATTTTCTTTTTCTAGGTAGTGTATCATCTCCCCCTTGGTTTTTCTTTTGACCACGGTTCTTTTCCAAGGGTTTTTATTGAGCCGGGTTAGGTAGATATTTCCTTTTTTAGGATTAGAGGACAAAGGGTAACATGTAACCCCAAGTATGCACATTGGCAAAGCTTAATTGAACTTGAGAATGTATTATCTAAGCTTGACTGTAGATTCTAAATATGCCTTAAATTGCACAATACAACTTGCTTGAACATTGATAGGACTTTGTAGATAAACCGGATTCTAAATGAGTTGCATGCTATGTGTGTGTGAGATTTTACTTACATTATATGTTTTACATGATACCTAGAACTTGCCCTGTGTGTTTGCAAAGCGAAATAGAAGTTGTTTGGTTGTAGAGAGGATAGAGGCATTTCTTTGTGTAACCCCATAAATCAATAGACATGAATTCACCCGTACATAATATCCTAGTTAACCCCTTTGAGTTTAAAGCCTATTCTTTGATAACCCTTGAATGTTCATAAAAAATCAAAATCTTATATTGTTCTACTTTACCTCCTAGAAGCACTTGTATTCTAATGAATATGCAAAAGTCTAAGTGTGGGGTGAAGGGAAATTGAAAAAGGGAAAATCAAGAATGAATGGTAGAAAATAGTAAACTGGCCAAAATAATGTAAATGTGTTGCAAAGCAATGAGAAAACAAATTCTGAGAAAAAGAGCTATATCAATGTATATATGAAAATTAGAAAGGTCAGTTACACCAACAAAAGAAAAGTGGGGATTAAAAGTAAATAAAGGTGAATGAATGTTTAGGGGAGACATAAGGAAGAAAACGAAAAGGGAAGTTGTAAAAAGGAAAAGAAAAGTGCTTAGGGAGGTTAGTCACTATAACCAAAAGTATCCTACCCGTCCCATAGCCAACATTACAACCCTTAAAGATCTCTTGATCTATGATTGAATAACTCGATTAGTGGAGTATTACACTAGGGGCAAGCCTATGGTGTGTCCGTATGCATATGAATGTTCTTTGTTGAGAGTGAGTGAATTTTTCCGATATTTATAAGTTCCATGTTCTGAATTGTTTATGTGTGGGAACTTATCTCAATAAACTATGTGAGGGTGTGTAATTCAAGAGGAAGAAGGTAAATATGCAAGTTTTTGGTAATAATTAGAGTAAGTAATAATGTGCTGGCATGAGAGTTTACGGTTAGGTAAGGATTGTGCATATCTTAGGTTAATCATAAAAAATAGCTTTTGTGACATAATTTAGGGGAGACATAAATAAAATTGGCCTAAAGTGTGATTAAGGTTGCTCGAGGACGAGCAAAGGTTTAAGTGTGGGGTATTGATAATAGGTATATTTGACTATATTTATACCCTAAATAATCACGCTGTATTGTTGTTTTGATATTGTTTATGATGACAAAATGCTTTTATTAGTGTTCTTAGTGTGTTATAGGTACATATGAGCTAATGAAGACTAAAAGAGCAAGTTTTGGAGTCAAAATATGGTGAAAAAGGCCAAAGTGTGGTACAAGTCAAGAACTTATGTTGAAAATAGCTGGAAAGGTGTGATTTCGAGCTATATGGATGTTATGGAATGAATTTAAGTGATTTGGAGCTTTGAAGTCTGAGTAAAAGCTCAAGGAATTAAGCCGGGATCGAGTTCGGGGGTCAAATTTGATAAGTGTAGTACAACCGAAGAATGGATTAGGCATATTGTGCACTATCTAGTAAATTGCACATAACGTTTCGTGCAGAACTCCATTTTGCCTCCATAATATATGGTTGGAAAGATAAGTCAAAGGGCTACAACTTTCATGTTTTGCCTTTTCCCAAATTCCCAACAGAACACGGTGACGAACCGCAATTTCTCCGCGACCGCGGATGAACCGCAAAAAAATAGGCTCTCTGAAGTTTACTGTTCGCGGTCCGTCCGCGGCCGCGAACGAACCGCGAAAATCACCGCAGAAGCAGTCCTAATTGTACTAAAACTTAGTTTTTTAGCCCTAAAACCTCTATATAAACCCCTAGTTCGCCCAATAGAGGCAAGTTGTCTATTTTTTACTATTTTTGCAAGATAATTAGTAAGAGAGAATCCTCTCAACTCATTCCTTTATTTTATATCAAGTATTTATTTATGATTTCAATTATTATTGTTATTTCTTTGAACATGAGTAGCTAAATCTTTTTCTAAGGTTTTGATGCAACCTAAGTGATGAACTTATCGTTTATGTGATTACAAATTGTAAGCTAGATTTCTATTTGTTCAACTTCATTCTTATTGTAGTTAATTGGTAGAGCTCCCAATTAGCGGTGCATATTTAGTGTGCATAACTTGGAATAGAGTGCATATTTAGATATATTGTTGAACAACATCACACCTAGGTTATTGGAGGAATCTATAACTTTAGGCGTAAAGATGGGGTTAGGAATAATGAATTCTTGGGTGCAATCTTAAGTGAACTATTCAAATTAAAGCTAGCTAGGGTAGCTCGGGAGAGTGCACTAGTAAATTATTGTAATTGCTCGGGAGAGGGTTACGGTACAAATAGCATTCATGATTGATAGAATATATTAACAATTTGTATGGGCATAACGATAAGGGATTCCATCAATAGGGAAAATCAATACCTTAGTCTTTCTCCACATTATTTTACCCAATATTCAATTCTTTCTTTTAAGCCTCTATAATTCTTGCAAAAGTAGTTAGTCGAAAATCATACAAACATATACTCAAAATTTTGGGAACTTGATTTGGAAGTACTCTTGGGTTGTGAAAGTTGTAATTGGTAGGTTAATTCCCTGTGGGATCGATTCTGGACTTATTAGACCATGTTATATTGACTACGACCGTTGATTGGACGTGAATCACCTAGCATGGCTAAGTGTGTTTGGCAGGTCGTGCCATCCCGATCCCATCACTTTCTCCGACCAGGATTGACTCTATCACGGAAGTTTTCTTTACCTTACATTTTCTCATTGTGACATGGGGACATTCCACAATTTAAAACGTGGGGTGGGGAATATATTGTATTTATGTTGTATATATATAGTAATAGTAATGTAGATTAGTGTTAATTTCTTTGGTCAGTCTGAGTACTAAAAAAACTCAAAAGTTTCCACTTTTCCTGGTGATGGATATCATTCGACTGGCTTCTTGAGGGATCAAAGTCGAAAGAAAAAGATAAAAAGATTTTCTTTTGTTGGTAGTGCTAATTCTCCCTTGGTTTTTCTTTGGGCTACAGTTCTTTTCCAAGGGTTTCGTTTGAACCGGGTGTAGTTAGTTTCTTTTTAAAAAAGGAACCCTTGGGCTATGGGCTGAAATGAAAACAAGGTCTCTTAACTTTGTTATACCTTGAGAATAACAAGTGCTTTAGCGTTACGCTTAAACTCAGTTGTTGACTCTTGTATAAGTGCCTTAAATTGTATGTTTTTAACTTGTCTTAAGTGCTTTGACTAAATTGTTGCGGATAATCCAATATGGAGTGAGTCACGTTCCATGTATGTGAGAGGTTTGTTGTATTCTTTGCATTACATCTGATGTCTAGAACTTGCCCTGTGTGTTTACAAAGCGAAATAGAAGTTTTGTTTAGTCTTGGAAGTGACATAGGCATTTATTTGTTGATCCAGTGATATGCTTTTACCACCTAATTGTGATGTGTCTTAGTTAATCCCTTTGAGCATGTAATCCTATTTCTTTGGCAATGACGTTACAAGACGTACCCATTTATTTGAATCTTTTCACCTTTGCTTTGTAAAATTTAAAGTGTGGGGTGATTGGTTTGGCTTTTGAGTGGAACTATTGAAATAAAGAGAAAGGTGCACTGTTTTGAAAGATTAAGAGCCACATGAATTGAAAAATAAAGAAAAAGAAAAAAATAGTTGTATTATTGTGGAAACAAATATTCCTTGATAAGTGGTAATTTCCTGATGAAAAGGTGCTTAAATAATTGGGAGTTAATGTATATTAATTTGAAGGTGGGGTATTGTTTTGCCATAAGTGTGGGGTTTCAACTGCTAAAGTGTATGTGTTAAAGTATTTAGGGAGGTGTAGTCACTCTTATATTAAAATGAATCCTACCCGTCCTGTAACCTATATTACAACCAATTAGAAGTCCTACTTGATCCTTGACTAAATGAACTAACTTAGTAGAGTAAACACTACGGGAAAGCCTATGGTGCATTTTTTGTGGCGCATGAATGTCATTTATAAGAGTGAGTAAATTCTTTCTAACTTGAGTTCCTAATTATTCTTAAATTGTATTGTGTGTGGAACTAATCTCTTTTGTTGTGTGAGGGCACTTGATTCATAAAAGAAATGTGATTCTTGACCTATGTGTTAGAGTAAGTGAGTAAGTTGTAAATAAGGCCTGGTGCTTGTGAGTCAATTCTTGAGGTGAAGATGTCACACCACTGTACTTACTCTATTTGAAATATTCTTGGTGTGATGAGTTAGGAAAGTCTCTTAGTGAGGTGGTGTCTATGTAAAGGGTGGTTTGATTGCTCGAGGAAGAGCAACGATTTAAGTGTGGGGTATTGATAGTAGGCTATAACTATGTATTTTGGGCCACTATTTTCACTCTAAATTGGCTGAAGTTTACTGATGTTTGAGCGTTAAATGGTAGCACTTTTTCTAATTGAGCATTTTATACTTTGTGGTAGCAATTCCAGGCTGCCATGAGGTTAAGAATTGTTTTGAGCTAATATAGAGTGTTAAAGGCCAAGTAAAAGCTTATGGATTAAATTGGAAGTTTGTTAAAGAAATGAAGGAGGTTAGAGCACTTGAAAAGAAGAACAAAGAGGAGTGCAAAAAATTGCATAGGTGTGCGGCTGCGTACTGACCGCACAAGTCAGGCAGAAACTGGCCAAAGTGCGCGGCCATCTACTCGGGTGTGCGGCCGTGCACGTTTTTCTACGAAAAATTAATCCAGGGCTAAAATTGTAATTCTAGAAGCGAATTTGCTTGACTTATATGAAGCATAGTTCACCCTAAAAGAGGGTATCTATCACGACCTGGATTTTCCACCACCGAAATAGTGATAGCGCCTAACTCTGATAATGCTAGGCAAGCCAAGGGGTACAGTTCTAATATGTTAATCATTAACCAAATTTTGATTAACAATAATTAAAACTTGGATATAAAGTGCGGAAATTTTACAACAATTTAAAACACCAATACACGACTACCCCAAAGATCTGGTGTCATAATCCATGAACGTCTAAGTATTCTTACAAATACTGGTCTATAGGAAACACATCTGTTTTTCGAAATGAAAGAAAATAGGAACTAAGATAGAGGGAAGGGGACTCCAGGGTCTACGAATATCGGCAAGTCTACCTTAGGTCTCCTGTGGACTGAAGGCAGCAACCCAAATTCTAATCAGTGTGCTCCAGTACTGGGATCTACACAGAAAATACAGTTTCAGTATCAGTACAACCGACCTCATGTACACATAAATGTCGAGCCTAGCCTCGGTGAAGCAGTGACGAGTCTAGGACACAACAAATAACAAAAGCATGTGCAGTTATATAGTTTGGTAACAGATCAACAAATAATAAAATCTAAGCAGAAATTAACGGGGATGGGCAACATGGTATGGGGGTGCAAAAATAAAAAATCACAGCAATAGAGAAATTTAAGCAGCTAGTACACTTTGAACCGATAATAACAAGTAAGCACAACAAATAGAAAATATACGGTGTCACCCTTTGTTCTTTTACTCTCAATCCTCACCAAGTAATTAACAATAGAAATGTGTACGACATCACCCTTCATGCTTTACTACTCAACATCACCAGATAATCGGTAAAAGACATGTGTACGGTATCACCATTCATGCTTTAGCACTCTTCCTCACCACATGAATATTAGAAACATGCACTGCATCACCCTTTGTTCTTTATCACTCTTCCTTACCACATAAGAAACAATATAAAATAATAACATCCTAGCAAGGGTATCAGAAAGATCGGGATATCTATTCTTCATATCGGACTCGGACTGCTAGGTAGCTACCTCAACAGGCTGACCTTTCATTGCACACAAATCGAAGGGTAACTCTTCGATCTTAACTGACGAACCTGTCAATCTAGAATAGCTACCGGCTTCTCCTGCTAGGTCAAATCCTTGCCCAACTAGACAGCGCTAAAGTCTAATGCGTGGGATGGATCATCGTGATACTTTTGAAGAAAGGACACATGAAATACTAGATACACAACTGATAAATCTGGGGGAATGGAAGTTTTTAAGCCACATATCCCACTCGATCAAGGATCTCAAAAGGCCCGATGAACCTAAGGCTTAGCTTGCCCTTCTTCAAAAATCTCATCATGCCCTTCATGGGCGACACTCGAAGCAACACTCACTCTCCGACCATGAATTCTACTTCACGAACTTTACGGTTGGCATAACGCTTTCTCCTAGACTCAGATGTACGAAGTGTTATTTTATACTTCAATACCGCATAAGAGGGGGTGATTTTTATGGTTCCCAATTTTTGCTTAACTTTATTATAGAAGGACCTAGTTCTTCTATGTGTTCCAACTACTACTATTTACAGAATAATAAATAAAGAAAGTAAAGAACATAGAGATTTTACGTGGAAAATACCTGACTTAAAAGGTGAAAAAAGCACAACCTACTACTCAGTAGGATTTTCCCAAACTTCTATTAAAATCACTAAGCCAAAAGCTGCATTTACAAAAACTCTTTTGTAAACCTAGGATTAACTCTAATCCCGTTGTGGCACACAGCCTCAACTGTTGCGACAACTTAAAGTTTAATCTAACTTGAACACTCTAAGTACCTAATATATTTGCTTCTATAAAAGCTAAAAGGTACAATGTAAAATCACCTACTACAATTGAACTAGAATAAAAGATAGACACTTGGAACTGGTTCTTCTATCTTATTCATGTAGCTTCAGGATTGTACGCTTAAATCACACATAAATTGTTGCAAAATGGCCTTGATCTTTTTCTCTCAATTTATGTTTAACTTCTGCTTATGTGCATTACCTGTAAAAGAAAACAACACTGATATTTAATGGGTTAGTAATTAGAGATTGATTGGGATGTAGATGCTACTCTTCTATGGTAGAAGAGTTCAAGTTTATCTCATACTCTAACACTATCATCTTCCTAAGTTGTGTTCTTTTCGTGTAAGGGGTCTTTCTCTCCTTATCCAATATGTAACTTTTTTTATCAGATCAGGAGATATTACTTCTGATAAGTTAAATTTATCTCATTCACGTACATCTCACATGTTTGGGTTCCTCATGATTGTGCTTCACAAGATGGACCTGGTCCATGTCTAAGTTCTTTTGTCAGTCTTCAAAACTTCACCTTTTACTTGGGCCCTTTTTTATGATGACACACTCTATGATTTTTACTTGGACCCTTTAAGAACTTAGCTTAACCATCAATACAAAGTTTAGAAAATTCACTTATCATTAGAACCGGGTTAATTAGGTTATAAATATCACTTATTCAGAATATGTAAAGCACAATATCTCTTCCCCTTTTGGTATCATCAAAAAGTTACAAAAACAAAGTGTGAGTCCCAGATTTTAATAAGTATTCATGGCCACCTGGGTAACTACAAATGAAATCATAGATTAATCATCAGTAATCAAGCAAACATATTTAAACTATGAACAAAATATTAACATTTAAGAAGAGCAAAAATAGTAGATATCATTGATAGAAGATATGTTGCTACCACAATCCACAACCAGAAAGCAAAAATATTCAAACATGAGCAAAAAGAAAGAAAAATTCCTAATCTGGGTCATTGAAGCTACTAGACAGGTTCAGGAGATAAAGGCTAGAATTCCTAAGGCTTAGGGGAGCCATAGGGTTGGTTTTGGGCTTGGAGAAGATTTAGAATATTGTGAAGAATTCCATCATTCTTCTCTTTGTCCTTGTTACGCTCAGTTCTGAGAGCATCCCTCTCAGATTCCACCTTTGTCACACGAGCATTTAGCCTAGCTATCTCAGTATCCTTGGCTTCACTTTCTTGAACAAGAGCCCTGACTTTACTATTGATAGGTGTCTTCTTAGATGAACCAGGTTCATTTGGGATGGCATTGACTAAATAGTCACAAGAAGGCAGGGTATTAATGCCAAAGTAATCCTTTCTTGTGGCCATTTCCTATTTCTTCATAGGCACATTGCACCTATCCAGAACCGTAGTCAAAATAAATCCATAGGGGGTAGCATGAGCCTTGGAGCCATTGATAACCCTATCCAGTAGCTTGATGATATATGCATGCTAGTTAATTTGCCTTCCACTTTCAAGGCACTCCATCAGAACTAAATCTATATAATTTGCAATATGCCTTCTCTCCTGCCTAGGTAGTAGGCACTTGTTGAAAAACTAAAAAATGACTTTGTGTTGTGGCTTCATTTCACTCGTGCACAAACTTGGCCTCATTCACTTCGTCAACATCACAGAATCTCCTAGTGATTGTAAGGGCAGATGGAAGGAAATCCAGACTTGGCCATCTCTGTCTGGTGTAATAATCAAATCCCTCAGTAGGGATGTCTAGAAGCTCACCCAGCTTCTCAGTATCACATGTCACTTCAACTCCTTTAACATTGCTTGTAACTCTGCCACCTTTGACTTCAGCATTTGCCATGAATTCAGTGATTTCATTTCTGGCCAATCTCTCATCCATCTGAAGGACCATGTCCTTCCAGCCCTAAGCAGCTAGTGTGTCAACCAAACGTACCATTACTAGTTCCACCAAATCTTTCAACAATCTTCCCTTCAAAACATTTCTCTTACCAAACTTGGCAAGCTTGTCTGGTTCACCATCAGACTCATTTTCTTCTTTACCACTCCATTCCTCATCTTCAGAAATTATAACTGTTTTACTTTTTATTGCAGACCTTGTCCAATGAAGGTTCGACATCCTCATATACAAAGGAAGTCTTGGTCTTTTTGGTCCTGGGGGTCTGAACCTCCACTATTATAACTTTTTCCTGATGGACCTATTCCATCTCCTCAACATCAATAGCTTTTGAGGACTTTGTAACCTTACCTTTACCTTTATCCATCCTTTTCTTCTTACTTTCAGCCAAGGCCTTTTGTAGGTCACTCTCACTCAGTTTCACCCTGCTTCTTGTGGCTTTTCCCTTTTGTAATTTCAACAGTTGTTGGGGAGGAAGCATTTCATTTCTTGGAAGGTTTAGCAGTACTAGGGGGTTTTGGTGTGGGAGTTCGTCTTTTATTTGGATCGTAACTTGCACCCACCTTTTTCAAAAGGTCTGCTAGAGTGTCTTCAATTGATGAACCAGGTTCATCTCCTTGTGAGCTTAGATTAACTAGCCCCTCAGTAGCCTCCCCTGAACCACTGCCCTCTGGCTTCTTGCCACTTTCTATGTCAGCTTCTTGTACAACCCCACAAATAGCAGGTACAGACTATTTTTCTTTTTTAAATTTCTTTTTACCTCCACTCCTACCTAACTCAGGTAATTCCACATCCCTTATAGGTCCAACCAACACAAACCTATGTTCTAAATTTTCTGCCAGAGAAGAACTTACATTAGAAGGGAATTTTTGAGTCTTATCAGAGTAAGAAGACCTAGGCCCTTCCCCCTCACTAGCAGATTTGAACGAATTAGAATCAGTGTTTAGAATCAGAATCTTGGTCCTGGCTTGCCTTTAGTTTCTCATTTAATTTCTTTGAGAGACAACCAGAAGCTACCATTTTGTGAGCACAAATTATTACTCTCCTTCGCTTGGGTTGGGGATTCGTACTAGGTGGAGGAGGGGTAGATGAGTTAGAGGGAGTAAGCTATGGAGGAGTTCCAGGGTTGCCTTGTTGGTGCGTCATTGTAGGTTATTGTTGGAGAGACTTGGTGAGTTAAACCTTTGCAGAAGAAGGCAATTGAGAGTGGAGATGATTTTTTGACAGTTTAGAATTATGAGGATGGCAGGAAGTAATAATGAGTATTTAAAGAGAAAGGATCATTTAATTGATAATGGTAACTTTAGCAGTCATTTAGAGGTCTAATCAACCTGAATTTGCAGATTGAACAATCTGTTAAGCTTCCCTAGATTCTAGGCAATTTTTGTGGTTAGAATTCTTAGGAGGATGGAACTGGTTCAAATACAAATGGATAAGATTTTCTAAAATTGTAGGACTTTGCTCATGATTTAAATATTTATATTTCTAATTATGCAGAGTATAGAAAATATACCTTGTCATTTAGATGAAACAATACTGATGAATCAGGTTCTTCATTTAGAATTCTCTTGACCATGACTCAATTTACGACAATCAAGAAAATATTATAAGAGATCAATGAGTCATATTAACACATGTCACAGGAGTATACTATTTACAGTATGAAGTTGAGTAAAAATTAATCTAGATTTTTACACAAGTTCAGATTTCCTAGCCAAATTGTTTTTTTTTCATTGTGCATTATGAGCTGGTCCCATTAGGTGATCTTATTCATCCCTAATTCAAACATGTTCCTTTCAAATATTTCTCTACGTACTCAGTGCTTTAGTAAAGATATCAGCAATTTATTTCTCAGTAGCACAAAATTCTATGGTAACCAATCATTTCTCATAGTTACCTATTAAGAAGTAATGTCTAACATCTATGTTCTTAGTCCTCTTATGATGAACAGGGTTCTTTGTCATACTTATAGCACTAGTATTATCACAAAAGATAGGAATGCACCCAACTTCAATGCCAAAATCTATCAGTTGTTGTTTAATCCATAGCAATTGAGCACAACAAGAGGTAGCAATAATATATTCATCCTCAACAATGGATAAGGCCACTAAATGTTTCTTTTTAGTGGCACATTATAAAAGACATGAACCAAAAATATGAGCCATACCTGAGGTGTTCTTCGTATCCGCAAGAAAACCTGCATAGCCAGCATCAGATACCCTACTAGATTGAAATTACTGCCTTTAGGGTACCAAAGACAAAGATCAGTAGTGTCTTTCAAATATGTCAGTATCCTCTTGACAACAGTCAAGTAAGATTCCTTAGGATTTGCCTAAAAACAAGCACAAAGCCCTACATTGAAAACTATGTCAGGTCTTCTAATAGTAAGATACAAAAGTGAACCAATCATACCCCTATACAACTTCTGATCAATAGATGAACCAGGTTCATCTATGTCTAATTTAGTAGATGTTGCAATTGGTGTGTTTATTTCCTTTGATTCATTCATTTTAAGCTCACCCATCATACTCATTTCGAACTCACTCCCCATTAATTTGGAAAAATTCTTACTTAGTTTGTCAGTGATTTCCTTAAAAATTATGTCATCAACACATATTTGTACCACAAGAAGATCCTTACCTTTTTCCCTCAGGAATAGAGTACTGCCACTTTTACCTCTTTTGTAGCCATGTTCAAGCAGGAATTTGGACAGTCGTTCATACCATGTTCTAGAAGCCTGCTTGAGTCCATATAGAGCCTTGTCTAATTTGCACACATATTTCGGACACTCCTTTCTCTCAAACCCTAAACGTTGTTTGACAAACACTTCTTCTTTTAGGTAGCCATTTAGGAATGCACTTTTGACATCCATTTGATGAAGAATGAGTTCCATGTGTGCTGCCAAGGCTATAAGGAGTCTTATTGCCTCCAATATTGCAACTGTAGCAAATATCTCATCATAATTTATACCCTCATCTTGCCTATAACCTTGGACCACCAGTCTTGCTTTGTTACTTAGATAACCAGTCTTATTGACCTCCAGTATTGCAACTATAGCAAATATCTCATCATAATTTATACCCTCATCTTGCCTATAACCTTGGACCACCAGTCTTATTGCCTCCAATATTGCAACTGTAGCAAATATCTCATCATAATTTATGCCCTCATCTTGCCTATAACCTTGGACCACCAGTCTTGCTTTGTTACTTGTAACTATTCTATCTTCATCAAGCTTGTTTCTGAATACCCATTTAGTGTCAATTATTGATCTGTCCTTGGGTCTTAGAACAGATTCCAAACTAGACTTCTCTCAAATTGATTGAGCTCATCTTGCATTGTATTTACCCAATCTGCATACTGCAAAGCCTCAGCAACATTTTTAGGTTCAATAAGAGATAGTAAAGCATCAAAAACACAGACATTCTTCAATTGTGATCTATTTTTAACTCCAGATGTTGGATCAGTGATTATGTTCTCAATAGGATGAGAACTTTGATACTTGTGAGGTTTCATAACCAACTAATTTCTGTTTGATGTTTCTCCCATATTTTGTTGCAAAGGAACATGGTCATGAACAGGTTCCTTTTGGGGATTGGTTTCAGTTCCTCTTTAGTCAGTTACCCCTATCAAGTTTCCCTTGATGGAAGAACTTGTTCCATCCCATTCTCCTTCTTTTAATTCAACTTTAGCTTGAGCTTAGACTTTACTCAATTATTTTACCAACTAAATAGCTTCATCTTCATGTTCCTGTCTCTCGGAAATAAAGTTAGTTTCATCAAAAATCACATGTACACTTTATTCTACACACAAAATTCTTTTGTGGTACACTTTATAAGCTTTTATATGTGAATAATATCCCAATAATACTCCCTCATCACTTCTGAGATCAAACTTACCTAGGGAGTCCTTTTCATTATTGTCCACAAAGAAATTGCATCCAAATGTCCTAATATGGGACATATTTGGTTTTCTCACTTTAATTAACACATAGGGAGTCTTCTCTACAAGAGGTCTAGTTATGCATCTATTAATGATGTAACATGCAATATTTACAGCCTCTTCCCAGAAGCTAAGGGGCAGTTTACTAGAAAGAAGCATAGCCCTAGCCATATATTCAAGAGTCATATTCTTTATTTCAACAACTCCATTTTGTTGAGGAGTTATAGGGGCAGAAAAATTATGACCTATACCAGCTCATCACAAAATTCAGCAAACTTAGCATTTTCAAATTCAGTTCCATTATCAAACCTGATTGATGCAAATTGATTACCTAGTTGTTTCTGAATTTTTCTAACAAAGGCAGTAAACATGTGAAATGTTTGTTCCTTAGATATTAAAAACAATACCCAAGTAAACCTAGAATAATAATCAACAAGTAACATCACATATTTCTTACCACCTCTGCTCAATGTTTTCACTGGACAACACAGATCTATATGAACCAGTTCCATTGTCCTTGTTGTGCTTACCATTTTCTTTCTTTTAAAAGATGATTTTACCTACTTCTCCCTTGCACAAGCCTCACAAACTTTGTCTTCCTTGAACTTAATGTTAGGGAAGAGTGGCAAAATGGTTCAAAGATAATAGTTGACCACCCATATTATCCACAAAAAAATGGGTTGAAAAATAAACCTTTTAAAAACGGGTCAAATATGGATAAGAACCATATTATATAAACCTTTTAAAAACGGGTCAAATATGGATAAGAACCATATTATCCATTTAGAAAATGGATAACTAATGAGTAACCAATGGATAACCAATGAGTCTAACTTTTACATTTGTAAAGCCTCAAATTGGGGGTTCCTCAAGTTAGGGAGACTAAAAATTCTCCCAAAAGTGATCATATACATGAAGTCAAAGATAATATGGGTAACCCATATTATCCACTGGTTAACCCATTTTTTATCCATATTAAATATGGGTCGGGTCGGATAATTGATTTGTTTTTTCATTACCTATTTTTAACATGAACCATATCTAACCCAACTAGCATGTTTGCCATTAATAATGTTAGGTAACCCTATCACCAGGTCCTTAGAGACTAATTTGTTGAGTTGATTCAGACTTGCATGACCTAGTCTTTTGTGCCACATAAGGGGATCATTGTCCAACACACTCAAGCAAGTAAGTTCATTTTCTGAAAGAGTAGACAAATCTACAATGTAAATATTGTTAACTCTTTTTCCCTACAAAATACTCTTGTAAGTGGTAAGATTAATCATAAAGAACTTGCTAAAGGTAAATGTTACAAGGTTACCTTAGTCACGCAGTTGTGATACACTAGGCAATATTTCAATCCATCTATCAAGTAAACATTCTCTGGAATGTGCGTCTGTCATACCTAACTTTCTAACCCGAATAATCTAAACTTTCTTCCCATTTCCAAAAGAGACATTACCTCATTTTAAGTCCTAAACAAAGGAACTGGTTCTTGCTTCCACTCATATGTTTTGAGCAGCCACTATCCACGTACCATATTTGGATACTTCCCTTCACTTGGACCTGCAAAAAGAAATCATGGGTTAGTCTTGGGAACCCAAACTAGTTTGGAGCCCTTTCTATAGGCAAAGGGGTAAATTAAATTCCTTTTGGCTCATCCAAGAAACCTATTTTTCTCTTGAACAAAGGTTTTATTCTTTTGACTGACCTTTTCCTTTGCATTACATTCATTTTTGTAATGACTAGTCTTGCCACAGTGTTTACAAATTTTGTTTTTTCAGGAAGAGTGATGTACTTGCTTTTGGGATCCCACTTAGGTGCTTTGGTCCCATATCCAAGTCCTCTCTTGTTGCTACTATGGTATTCTTGTTGCCAGGATAGTGCATCAGAAGCCTTATTCCATGTGCGAGTTCTATCTAGTTCATGTTTTACCTTCCCTAGGTCTCCTTTTATGACTCTTATTTGTTCATCTTTCTTGTACAACTCATCCTTCATTTTTCCTAGATTTTCTTCCAAGGTGATATGTGTGATATCAGTTTTCTTCTTACCTGTTCCTAATTTTAGTTTTATATTTTTAGACCTAAGTTATGAGACACTCATGTAAAGTTTAAGAAACTGGTTCTTCAACTCAGCATATTTAGCATCACTCTCATTAGCCCTAGATTCCCGAGTTTTGCACTTGGATTTTAAGATTACACACTCCTTAGACAGTTGTTCCTTCTCCTTGTTAATTACCTTAGACTCATTGATAAAGTTTAGCAATAGTTCAGATAACCTTTGTTTAGACAAAAATTTAATCTTGTCTTTGAGATGAATCTCACTTACCTCTTATTCATCATCTTATTCTTCGGTGGCCATAAGTGCTTGTTCATCTCCAGCTTCATTATTTGAATCCTCATCTGATGTTTCTCCCCAATCAGCAAATATAGCCTTTGTTGATCCTTTGTTACTTTTGGGTTAAACATGTTCCTTCTTCCTATTCCTTCATTTAGCCATTTCCTTCTTCCATTCAATTTCGCACTGAGGACAGTTCTTGAGAATATGATCAGTCTTGCCACATTTGTAGCAGCCCTTGTTGGCCTATTTCTTAGGATCCCTTGGTTTGTTGAAAGTTGTACCTCTTGAAGAACCATTTTATCTCATCAAGTACTTTTTGAAATCCCTTGTGATCATTGCCATTTCATCATCCTCTAGATTTGCACCTTCAGCTATTCTGAGAGCCAGGCTCCTTTCTTTCTTGGGTGCATCCATTTTCATGGTTTTCCTTCTCGATTTATAGGCAATGAGACTTCAAATCAGTACATCCAACTTGAGAGAAGCAATGTTCTTTGATTCCTGAATAGTAGTGATTTTACTTTTCCAAGATACTAGTAAGACCCTTGTCAAGATTTTCTCAACCTTTTCTTCTTTAAAGATAATTCTCCCAAGAGATTTAAGTTATTTATAATGTTGTGAACCTTATGTACATCTCGTGGATAGTTTCTCCTTTCTTCATAGTGAAATTCTCATATTGATAATATAGCAGTGTTCCTCTTGATCTCTTTATTTGAGGAGTTCCTTTATGAGCCACTTGTAAAGTGTCTCATATCTCCTAGGCAGTGGTACAACTTTGAATTTTGTTGTACCCATCTGGACCTAGTCCACACACAAGTCATTTCTTGGCCTTGGCATTCCTTTCCCATTTCTTCAAATCTTCAGTAGTGCAGTCATCTCTTGTCTTTGGCACGTCCACTCCTTCAGCATTCTTCTTTGTAGTAGCCAGGGGACCATCAGTGACTATGCCCCAGAGTTCATAGTCTTCTCCTATGATGCGATATCTCATCCTATTCTTCCACTATGAATAGTACTGACCATTAAAGAGTAGGGGTCTAGCAGTGGATTGCCCTTCCCAGTTTCTAGGTGGTGCACTCATCTTGATCTTTTCCTAAGGTGTTAGCCTCTCAAGAATAACCCGCTCTAATACCAATTATTATTTTATACTTCAATACCACACAAGAGGGCGGGTGATTTGTGTGGTACCCAATTTTCTCTTAACTTGATTATAGAAAGACCTAGTTTTTCTATGTGTTCTAACTATTACTATTTACTGATAATGTGTAATTAAAATAAAGAACACAGAGATTTTTACGTGAAAAATAAAAAAACCACGACCTTACTCAGTAGGATTTTCCCAAACTTCCACTAAAATCACTGAGCCAAAAATTGCATTTACAAAAACTCTTTTGTAAACCTAGGATTAACTCTAGTCCCGTGGTGGCACACAGCCTCAACTATTACAACAACTTCAATTTATCTCTAACTTTAACACTCTAAGTATCTAATACAATTACTTCTATAAAAGCTTAAAGGTACAATGTAAAATCACCTACTACAATTGAACTAGAATAAAAGATAGACACTTGGAACTGGTTCTTCTATCTTATTCAAGTAGCTTCTGGATTGCACACTTGAATCACATATAAATTGCTTGCAAAATTGCCTTGCTTTTTTGCTCTCAATTTACGTTTAACTTCTGCTTATGTGCATTATCTGTAAAAGAGAATAACACTGATATTTAATGGGTTAGTAACTAGATTTTGACTGGGATACAGATGCTACTCTTCTATGGTAGAAAAGTTCTAGTTGATCTCATACCCTAACACTGCCATATTCCTAAAATGTGTTCTCTTTGTGTAAGGAGTCTGTCTTTCCTTATCCAATAGCAACCTTTTCGATCAGATCAAGAGATATTACTTCTAATAAGTTAGATTTATCTCCTTCACGTACATCTCACATGTTAGGGTTGATCATGACTGTGCTTCACAAGATGGACCTGGTCTATGTCTGAGTTCTTTTGTCAGTCTTCAAAACATTACCTTTTACTTGGGCCAACACAAAGTCTATCCTGAATGATCTTAACCTTATCCAAGACATCCTGTACTAAATCTGTACCCAATAACTGAGCCTCTCCCAGCTCAAACCACCCAACTAGCGACCGATACCATCTACCATATAATACCTCATAAGGAGCCATTTGGATGCTCGACTGACAGATGTTGTTGTAGGCAAACTCTAATAACGGCAAGAACTAGTTCCAAGAACCTCCAAAGTCAATAACACAAGCGCGGAGCATATACTCCAAAATCTGAATAGTGTCCGACCGTCTAATAATGAAATATTATGTTTAACTCGACCCGCGTACCCAACTCACGATGTACTACCCTATAGAAATGCGAGGTAAATTGCGTACCTTGGCCAGAAATGATAGACAAAAGTGCACCATGCAGATGGAAAATCTCCCAGATATAGATCTCGGTTAACCGCTCTAAAGATAGGAAATTGCCATAGTAATGAAATGCGCTAACTTTGTCAGCCTATCAACAATAATCCATACAGCATTGAACTTCTTCTAAGTCCATGGGAGTCCAAACACAAAATCTATAGTGATACGCTCCCATTTCCACTCAGGAATCTCAATCTTCTGAAGCAAACCACCAGGTCTCTGATGCTTGTACTTTACTTGCTGACAATTCAAATGCCAAGCTACATATACAATAATATCTTTCTTCATCATCATCCACTAGTAATGTTGCCGCAGGTCCTGAAACATCTTAGCAGTCCTCAAATGAATAGAATACCAGGAACTATGGGCCTTTCCCAGAATCAACTCACGAAATTCATCCACATTAGGCACACAAACTCGACCCTACATCCTCAAAACTTCATCATCTCCAACTATAACCTATTTGGCATCTCTGTGCTGCACTGTGTCCCTAAGGACAAGAAAGTGAGGATCATCATATTGCCGATCTCTTAAATGCTCAAATAATAAAGTTCGAGCAACTATACAAGCTAGAACATTGCTGGGCTCAAAAACATCCAACCTCACGAATTGATTTGGCCAAAGCCTGAACATCCATAGCAAGTGGTCTCTTACCGACTGGAATATATGCAGGGCTGCCTATACTAGCCAACTTCTTACTCAAGGCATCGACCATACATTGGCCTTCCTGGGATGATACAAGATGGTGATATCATAGTATTTTAATAGCTCCAACCACCTTCTCTGCCTTAAATTGAGCTCCTTTTGCTTGAACAAATACTGCAAACTCTTATGATCCGTGAACATCTTACACGACATGCCATATAAATAATGCCTCCAGATCTTCAGCACGTTAACAATGGCTACTAGCTCCAAGTCATGAACTGGATAATTCTTCTCATGAATCTTTAACTACCGTGAGGAATATGCAATAACCTTATCATTCTACATCAACACCGAACAAAGTCTAAAATGGGATGCGTCACAATTTATTGTACATGGCCTTAAACATATAGGTAACACCAACACCGGCGCTGGAGTTAAAACTATCTTGAGCTTTTGAAAGCTCGCCTCACACTCGTCTAACCACCTGAACGGGGCACCTTTTTGTGTCAACCTGGTCATTAGGGCTTCTATAGATAAAAATCCATCCATAAACCAACGGTAATAACCCGCCAAACCCAAGAAACTCTGAATCTCTATAGCTAAAATGGGCTGAGGCTAGTCCTTGGCTGCCTTAATTTTTTTAAGTTCCACCTAAATACCCTCAGCTGATACAACGTGACCCAAGAAAGCAACTGAACTCAACCAAAACTCACATTTTGAAAACTTAGCATATAATTGGTTGTATCTAAGAGTCTGAAGAACAATCTGAAGATGTTGCTCATGCTTCTCTCGGCTGTGGGAGTATATCAATATGTCATAAATAAAAATACTCATGAAGGAATCCAAATAGGGCTTAAACACTCGGTTCATCAAATCCATAAATGTTGTTGGGGCACTTGTCAATCCAAAAGACCTCACTAGGAACTTATAATGCCCATATCGAGTTTGTAAAGCTGTCTTAGGGACATTGGATACCCTAATCCTCAACTGATGGTAGCCAGATATCAAATCAATATACAAAATTACCTTGGCACCCTAAATATGATCAAACAAATCATCAAATCTCGGTAATGGATACTTGTTCTGATGGTGACTTTGTTTAACTACTGATAATCTATACACATCCTCATCAATCCATCTTTATTCTTAACAAACAACACCGGCGCACCCTAGGGCAAGACACTAGGTCTAATAAAGCCCTTATCAAGAAGTCTTGCAACTGTTCTTTCAATTATTTCAACTCTGGAGGGGCTATACAATATGGCGGAATAGAAATGAGTTGAGTGCCCGTAGCCAAATCAATGTAAAAGTTAATATCCCTGTCGAGTGTCATCCCTGGCAGGTCTATAGGAAATACTCAAGTAACTCCCGAACAACAGACACATAATCCATAGAAGGAATCTCAGTACTAGAATTATGAACGTAAGCCAAATAAGCAAAACACCCTTTCATGACCATACGTCGAGCCTTCATATAAGAAATAACCCTACTGATAGAATGACCAGGAGTCCTCTTGCACTCTAATTCAGGCAACCCAGCAAGTTAAGGTCACGGTCTTGGCATGACAGTCCAATATAGCATGATAAGGTGAAAACCAATCCATCCCTAAAATAACATTGAAGTCAACCATATCGAGAAGTAGGAGATATACATCAGTCTCAAGACCCCCCAATAATAACCACACACAAGCGATAGACATGATCTACAATAATAGAATCCCTACTAGCATAGACACATACACGGAAGCACTCAAATGATCACGAGGTACAACTAAATATGGAGCAAAATAAGATGACTCATAGGAGTATCTAGACCTTGGACCAAATAGAAATGAAGCATCTCTATTGAAAACTAAAACTGTACTTGTGATAACTACATTAGATGACTCAGCCTCAGGCCTGGCTGGAATAGCAAAACATTGTTGTTTGGCCCCACCACTCTGAACTATATCCCTGGGATGGCCTCCTTCTGGCTGGCCTACACCTCTAATACCTCGACCTCTAAACATTGTGGCTGAGAACTACTTGATGCTCGAGGGAAAAATCTAGCAATATGCCTCTGATCGCCACAAGTATAAGAAGACCTCAACTAGTGAGACAGGTGGCCCTAAAGCTGACCCAGACGGCCTGAGTAACCATTTTGAAAACACTGGAGTAGAGGTGCATTGATAGGAGCCAGTGATGAACTATAGGGTAACTGATCATATTGTATATGAGAGCCACAGCTAGCTGGAGCACCGTGAGAAGCCTTAAAGTGCTGAATGAAACGGCCTGGGAGGATTGCCACTACCAAAAGAATCCATGCCTCTAAATGAGGCTGTGACGACCCAAGGGGTCATCACTTGTTTTCCTCATTTGTTTCGCGCTCTCGAGGCCTTGAAAACCTTATTTTATATTGGTTCAATTTACGTGCGTAGTCCGGGCATGTAGCCGAAAAATTTTTGTGTTAGAATATGTGAATTCTATGGAAAATTTGAAGAAATTTGATATTAATATTGATATAGTTGACTTCGGTCAACATTTTTAGTAAATGGACCCAGACCCGAGATCGAACGATCCCTAAAGGTCCGTAGGAAAATATGGGACCCGGGCATGTGTCCGGAGTCGAATTCTGAGGCCTATAGCCCAAGATATGAATTTTTCTGTTAAATTATGTTGCTGAAATTATTAATGAAAATTGATTAAAAGACCATGGTATCGGGCTCGTATTTTGGTTCTGATGCCTGGTACAAGTCTTAAATATTATTTAAGTACTTCTTACAAAGTTTGATGGAATTTGAACATCGTTTGATGTGTTTTGAATCATGAGTTCCAAATTTGAAAGTTTATGAAGTTTAAAAGAAGAAATCATGAATTTGAGGCTTGATTCTATGAATACGATGTTATATTGGCGATTTGATCGTGCGAGCAAGTTCGTGGTATGTTTTTGAGGTTGTGTGCATGTTTGGTTTGGAGCCCGAGGGCTCGGGTAAAGATTTGATAGGCCGCTAGAGCAAATTTTGAAAAAATAACACAGCTGGTATTTCCCCCAGCTGATATGTTCGCAAATGCGAAGATTTACTCGCAATTGCGATAAGATGCAAAACCTTGGCTCGCAAATGCAAACCAACCTTCGCAAATGCAAAGTGGCCCAGGAAAGGCCTAGGTTCGCAAATGCGAGGCAACCTTCGCAAATGCGAAGTTGCCCAGGAGAACCCAGGTTCGCAAATGCGAACCAAATCTCGCAAATGCGAGTTGGCCAGAAATGGCCTATGTTCCCAAATACGAACCATTCCCTCGCAAATACGATGTCCACACTCAGGACTTGCTATGTTCGGAATTGTGAACATATGTTCACAATTCCCGTATCCGCAGCTGTGCAATCTGATACTTAAACGATTTTTAAACCCTTTTTCACCATTCTTTCAAAACCCAAAACACCACAAATGATTTTCCAAGAGAAACATCACTCCAAATCACTTGTAAGTCAATTTTTACTCAACTATTTCAATTCCTAACATCATTAAACATGTTTTCCATGAGAAATCAAAGGTTTTTATGGTTGAAAATGTTGTTTTTGGGTAGAACCTAGGTTTTTCATAAATTGGGGAATTGGACCTCTATTTGAGGTCCGATTTCAAAACAAATCATATAATTGAACTCGTGAGGGAATGGGTAACCATATTTTGGTCCGAACCCCAAGTTTCGACCATATGGGACCGGCGGCGTTTTGGGAAATTTTGGGTAAAACTTTGAGAAAACCATTTTTAAGCATCCAAACCAATTTATATAGTATTTATTGTAGTAATTGAACCAATTGTGATTAGATTCAAGTGAGTTGAAGGCTGAAATTCGAGGTAAAGCGATAGATGAAGGTTAATTAGACTTCAAGGCTTTGAGGTAAGTGTTTGATCTATCCTAGCTTGAGGGAATAGGATTGAATGTGCCAATTGCTATATGATCGAGTGCGGTATATAGGTTGTGGTGACGAGCATCCATACACTGGCGTCTAGCATGACCGTGAGTTGTTTGTTGACATATGTTGTGAGTTAATGTGGGTTGTTCTTAAGTCATGTTCTTGAGCCCTTGCCCGATTGTGAAGGTTGATTAGTGTTTCCCTTGCCGGGACTTTATTATGTTTTTGTTATTGTTCCCTTGCCGGGATATTGTTATGATTCTTGTTTCCCTTTTCGGGACGATTAATACTACTTGTTTCATTCTTTTGCCCTTGACTGTGATTGTTATTTGGGTGAGGAAGAGTGATAAAGTACAAAAGGTGATGCCGTGCCATTTTTACTTATGTTCGCACAAAGGATCATTTTGTGCCTTGTTTTACTGTTTATACATGAAGGAACATGCCGTGCCATTGTTACTTGATTTATGCACGAAGGGACATTCTGTACCATTGTTATTTAAACCATGCACTAAGGATCATGCCGTGCCATGGATGTGAGGATGAGAGTAAAAGCACGAAGGGTGATGCCGTGCACTTTTATTTGCTTATTTGGTGAGGATGAGAGTAAAAGCACGAAGGGTGATGCCGTGCACTTTTATTTGATTATTTGGTGAGGATGAGAGTAAAAGCACGAAGGGTGATGCCGTGCAACCATTTAAATTTCTTGTTTTGGTGATAGCTATTTTTACTACACTCTGATTTTCCTTACTGATTTATTATGTGTTGCTGATTGTGTTCCCCCAGCATATTACCTCTTTTGTTAGGTGTGTTACTCAATATTTCTGATATTTTGTGGTACATACATATATAAAACTGCACAGGTTTATGTGAGTGTCTGGTCCTATGCTTGTCACTACTTCGCCGGGATAGGCCAGGCACTTACCAGCACATGGGGTCGGATTGTGCTGATACTACACTTCTGTGCATTTTTGCACAGGTCCAGGTTTTGAGCAGGAGCAGCAGCAGTAGTGTACTAGGGGGATTACAGTACTTTTAAGACCGAGGTTGCTTGTAGGCGTCCGCAGGCACGGCGTCTCCTCTATATACTTTTGTTATTGCTGTTGTCTCATTATTCCGAGATAGACAGTTATTATTTATTTTCTTTCAGACCATTATGTGTAGTTATTCCTTAGTAGTTCGTGAGTTTGTGACTCTGCATCTTGGGTAGAGGATTTATGTCAATTACTTTACACTATTATTCATCTTTTATTCTAAAGGCTTCCGAATTTAAAAATTTGAGTATTATTCTTGCTATTAAATATGAGAACAAAAATGATGGTATGAACAGAAAAATGGTGAGTAAATTGGCTTTCCTAGCTACCACGAGTAGGCGCCATCACAATCCCGGTGGTGGGGGTATTTCGGGTCATGACAAGTTGGTATCGGAGCTCTAGGTTACATAGGTCTCACAACTCAGGAACAAGCTTAGTAGAGTTTGAGGGGTAGGTACGGAGACGTCTGTACTTGTCCTCCAGAGTCTATTGAGTTAGGAAAAGGTCTCTCATTTGTTCCTTCTTGTCTTGCAATTTGTTCCTCAAATACTGATTGAATTTCTACTCTGTCCTTTCGCAGATGGTGAGGACACGCGCTTCTTTATCCGTTGATCAGCAGCCTGAGCCCCAGGCAACTCCCGCAAGGGGCAGGGGTCGAGGCCGTGTCGGAGGCCGTGGTAGGGTGCGGAGCTCAGCCCCAAGCAGCGGTTCCAGAGGTGGAGCCTCATGTTGAGGTTGGTGAGGAGGTTCCAGCCCCATCAGTTCTAGTGGGCCCAGCTCAGGTCCCAGGGGAGGTCTTATTTACCCCGGATCTTCGGGAGGCTCTGGTCAGAATAGCGGGTTTTATGTACAGTATTGCCAGAGCAGGCTTATTACCAGTTGCACCAACCACTTCTCAGGCTGGAGGAGGGGTCCAGACTCATGTTGCACGTACTTTGGAGCACGTAGCTCCCCAGCATCAGGCACCAGTTGTTCAGGCAGCAGTGGCCACTCAGTCAGGCACTACAGCTCAGGCCGGAGATGGAGTGGCCATGACTTCTGATGCTTTATGGAGACTTGATCGGTTATCCAAGCTTTTTACCACTACTTTCAGCGGTGCCACATCAGAGGATCCCCAGGACTTCTTATTCAGTTGCCGTGAGATTCTCAAGACTATGGGAATAGTGGAATCCAATGGGGTGGATTTTTGCACATTCAGGCTTTCAGAATCCGCCAAGACTTGGTGGAGAGATTTATGTTTGAATCGACCAGCGGGGTCCCTGGCTTTAATATGGGACTAGTTCGCGGAGTTATTTTTGGAGAAGTTTCTCCCTGTTACCCAGCGGGAGGCACTTCGGAGGCAGTTTGAGCGCCTCCAGTAGGGTTCTATGACTGTTACCTTGTATGAGACGAGGTTTGTCGATCTAGCACGTCATGCGGTTGTGGTACTCCCCATAGATAGGGAGAGGGTCCGCAGGTTTATAGATGGGCTAAATCAGCCGATTCGACATCAGATGGCTATGGGAGTTGGGAGTGACATATCTTTTTAGGAGGCGGCTAATGCAGCTCGTAGGGTTGAGATGGCTCTTGCTCGGGGAGGTGGTTATCCTTTAGACAAGAGGCCTCATCATTCCGGCAGATTTAGTGGTACTTCATCTAGAGGCAGGGATTCTTTTGATAGGGGCCAGTCTTCCAAGCCTTTTTAGTGAGCTCTCCAGGCTTTGCAAGGTGGTCTAGGTGATCGTGGGTTTCGTGAGCAGTATTCAGATCAGCCTCACATAAGTGCTTAACCTCTTCAGAGTGTTCGTGGGGGCCATTCAGGTCATCAGGGACAGTAGTCCCAGCGGCCAAAATGTTGTTACGGTTGTGGTGACCCAGGTCATCTTGTCAGGTTTTGCCCTCAAGTAGCGGGCAACACTCAGCAGCAGGGTCCTCGCCCAATAATTCAAGCCCCAGCTGACCCACAGCCTGCACAGCCAGCCAGGGGCGGGGGTAGAGATCGTAGAGGTGGAGGTCAAGACCGTAGAGGTAGAGACCATCCCGCCAGAGGTAGAAGTAAGCCAGTGGATGACCGTCCCAGAGACGTAGCTCATAGGGGAGGTATCGATCCCCAATTTTATGCTTTACCAGCTAGGCCAGAGGCAGAGGCATCAGATGCTATGATTACAGGTACCATTCTAGTTTGTGATAGAGGTGCTTCAGTATTATTTGACCCTGGGTCTACATATTCATATGTGTCTTCCTACTTTGCACCCTACCTGGCCGTGCCTAGCTATGCCCTGGATATTCCAGTTTATGTGTTTACACCAGTGGGTGACTCTATATTAGTCGATCGGGTGCATCGTTCGTGCGTGGTTATATTCGGGGGTCTTGAGACCCATGTTAATTTATTGCTATTAGACATGGTGGATTTCGATGTCATATTGGAGATGGATTGGTTGTCCCCGTATCATGCTATCTTAGATTGTCATGCCAAGACAGTGACCTTGGCCTTTCCAGAATCACCCCGAATAGAGTGGAGGGGGACCCAGGCCACTCCGTTCGCAATGTTATTTCATATGTCAAGGCTCGACGCATGGTTGAGAAGGGGTGTCTAGCTTATTTGGAATATGTTCGTGATTTCAGCACGGAAATTCCTTCTATTGATTGAGTTCCTATTGTACGGGATTTTTTCCGAGATTTTTCCTTCAGACCTGCCGGGCATGCCACCTGACAGGGATATTGATTTTTGTATTGATCTGGCACCAGGCACTCAGCCCATCTCTATTCCACCATATTGCATGGCCCCGCCAGAGTTAAAGAAGTTAAAAGATCAGTTGCAAGACCTTTTAAAAGGGCTTTATCAAGCCCAGTGTTTCTCCCTGGGGTGCACCGGTGTTATTTGTGAAGAAGAAGGATGGCTCGATGCGGATGTGTATTGATTATTGGCAATTAAACAAAGTGACGATAAAGAATAAGTATCCACTGCCGAGGATTGATGATTTGTTTGACCAGCTCCAAGGAGCGAGGGTGTTCTCGAAGATAGACTTGAGGTCAGGCTACCATCAGCTGAAGATCAGGGCGGCTGACATTCCTAAGATAGCCTTTCGCACTAGGTACGGGCACTATGAATTCTTGGTCATGTCTTTCGGGTTGACCAATGCTCCAGCAGCATTTATGGAGTTGATGAATCGGGTGTTCAGGCCTTATCTAGATCTGTTCGTGATAGTCTTTATAGACGATATTCTGGTATACTCCCGCAGCCAGGAGGAGCACGAGCAGCACCTCAAAGTGGTTCTTCAGACCCCGAAGGATAATCATCTATATGCCAAGTTTTCAAAATGTAAGTTTTGGTTGAGTTCGGTTGCATTTCTAGGTCATATTGTGTAAGTAGAGGGTATTCAGGTGGACCCAAAGAAGATTGAGGCTGTCAAGAATTGGCCTTGACCAGCTTGAGTGACTGAGATCCAGAGTTTCTTGGGTTTAGCAGGCTACTACCGTCGATTTGTAGAGGGGTTCTCTTCTATTGCAGCTTCGATGACCAGGTTGACCCAGAAGAGTGCCCAGTTCAAGTGGTTAGATGAGTGTAAGGCGAGCTTTCAGAAGCTCAAGACAGCTTTGACTACGGCACCAGTGTTGATATTACCCATGGGTTCAGGGCCTTACACAGTTTACTGTGATGTACCCCGTATTGGGTTTGGAGTAGTATTGATGAAGGATGGCAAGGTTATTGCTTATGCTTCCAGACAGTTGAGAATCCATGAGAAGAATTATCCAGTTCATGATCTTGAGCTGGCAGCAATGGTCCATGCCTTAAAAATCTGGAGGCATTATCTATATGGTGTGGTGTGTGAGGTATACGCGGATCACAAAAGTCTTCGGTATTTATTCAAGCAAAAAGAGTTGAATGTGCGACAGAGGAGATGGTTAGAGTTGCTTAAAAGACTATGATGTTACTATCTTATATCACCCGGGTAAGGCCAATGTGGTGGTCGATGCTTTGAGTAGAAAGTATGCCAGCATGGGTAGTCTTGCATACATTCCGGTCAGTCAGAGACCATTAGCTCTAGATGTCCAGGCCTTAGCCAATCAATTCGTGATACTAGACATTTCTGTGCCTAGCAGAGTGTTAGCCTGCACGGTCGCTCGTTCTTCTCTATTAGAGCGTATCCATGAGAGGCAATTTGATGATCCTCATTTGCGGATACAGTACAGCAGGGAGGTTCCACTAAGGTAACTCTAGATGATAATGGAGTATTGAGATTGCAGGGGTGAGTTTGTACGCCCAATGTTGAGGGGATTTGAGAGTTGATCCTAGCGGAGGCCCACAGTTTGCGGTATTCTATTCACCCAAGCACCATGAAGATGTATCAGAACTTACGACAGCACTATTGGTGGCGTAGAATGAAGAAGGACATTGTTGCATATGTCGCTCGGTGTCTAAATTGTCAGCATGTTAAATATGAGCACCAGAGGCCTGGTGGTGTGTTCCAGAGAATTAAAGTTCCCGAGTGGAAGTGGGAGCGTATTACAATGGACTTTGTTACTGGACTCCCTTTGACTCGGAGGAGATTTGATACTATTTGGGTGATTGTTGATAGGCTGACCAAGTCAGCACACTTCATTCCAGTATTTGTCTCTTACTCATCGAAGAAGCTCGCAGAGATTTACATCCGGGAGATTGTTCGCCTTCATGGGGTGTCGGTGTCTATTATCTTCGATCGGGGTACACAGTTTACCTCGCATTTCTGGAGAGCGGTCCAGTAGGAGTTAGGCACCCATGTTAAGTTGAGTACATCTTTTCATCCTCAGACGGACGGTCAGTCCGAGAGGACTATTCAGATCCTAGAGGACATGCTTCGAGCCTGTGTCATTGATTTTGGAGGCTCGTGGGACCGGTTTTTGCCATTGGCAGAGTTCGCCTACAACAACAACTACCAGTCAACCATTCAGATGGCTCCATATGAGGTATTGTATGGTAGGCAATGTCGATCTCCATTTGGGTGGTTTGAGCCAGAAGAGGCTCGGTTGCTGGGTACAGACCTAGTTCAGGAGGCTTTAGACAAGGTCAAGACCATCCAGGAGAGGTTGTGTTCAGCTCAGTCCAGATAGAAGACTTATGCGGATCGTAAGGTCTGAGATGTGGATTTCATGGTTGGTGAGCGGTTATTGCTCCGAGTATCGCCTATGAAGGGTGTGATGAGGTTCGGAAAGAAGGGAAAGCTCAGCCCTAGGTATATTGGTCCATTTGAGATTCTGGACCGACTGCGAGAGGTGGCTTACAGACCTGCACTGCCACCTAGCTTATTAGCCGTGCATCCAGTTTTCCATGTATCTATGCTTCGGAGGTACCACTGCGATTCTACACATCTATTAGACTTCAGTACTGTCCAATTTGACGAGGATCTATCTTACGAGGACGAGCCGGTGGCCATTCTAGACCGGCAGGTTCGACAGTTGAGGTCGAAGAGTTTTCCTTCAGTACGCATCCAGTGGAGAGGTCAGCCTCCTAAGGCATCGACCTGGGAGTCCAAGTTTGATATGCGAAGCCGTTACCCATATTTGTTCCCCGACTCAGGTACTTCCTTCTCTTGTCCATTCGAGGACAAACGGTTGTATTAGAGGTGGAGGATGTGACGACACAAAGGGAACCTGTTTTCCTCCTTTGTTCCGCGCTTCCGAGGCCTTGAAAACATTATTTTATATTGCCTCGATTTATGTGCGTAGTCTAGGCACATAGCTGGAAAATTTTTGTGTTAGAATATGTGAATTCTATGGAAACTTTGAAGAAATTTGATATTAATATTGATATAGTTGACTTCGGTCAACATTTTTGGTAAACGGACCCGGACCCGAGATCGGACGGTCCCGGAAGGTCCGTAGGAAAATATGGGACTCGGGCATGTGTCTGGAGTCGAATTTTGAGGCCTAGAGCCCAAGATATGAATTTTTCTGTTAAATTGTTTTGCTGAAATTATTAATGAAAATTGATTAAAAGACCATGGTATCGGGCTCGTATTTTGGTTCCGACCTGATACAAGTCTTAAATATTATTTAAGTACTTCCTACAAAGTTTGATGGAATTTGAACGTCGTTTGATGTGTTTTGAACCATGAGTTCCAAATTTGAAAGTTTATGAAGTTTAAAAGAAGAAATCATGAATTTGAGGCTTGATTCTATGAAAATGATGTTATATTGGCGATTTGATCGCGCGAGCAAGTTCGTGGTATGTTTTTGAGGTTGTGTGCATGTTTGGTTTGGAGCCTGAGGGCTCGGGTAAAGATTTGATAGGCCGTTAGAGCAGATTTTGAAAAAATAACACAGCTGGTATTTCCCCTAGCTGATATCTTCGCAAATGCGAAGATTTACTCGCAATTGCGATAAGACGCAGAACAGACCTTGTCTCGCAAATGCGAGCCAACCATCGCAAATGCAAAGTGGCCCAGGAAAGGCCTTGGTTCGTAAATACGTGGCAACCTTCGCAAATGCGAAGTTGCCCAGGAGAACACCAAATCTTGCAAATGCGAGTTGGCCAGAAATGGCCTGTATTCACAAATGCGACGTCCGCAATCAGGACCTACTATGTTTGCAATTGTGAACATATGTTCGCAATTCCCATATCCGCAGATGTGCAATCTGATACTTAAATGATTTTTAAACCCTTTTTCACCATTCTTTCAAAACCCAAAACACCACAAACGATTTTCCAAGAGCAACATCACTCCAAATCACTTGTAAGTCAATTTTTACTCAACTATTTTAATTCCTAACATCATTAAACTTTTTTTTCATGAGAAATCAAAGGTTTTTATGGTTGAAATTGTTGTTTTTGGGTAGAACCTAGGTTTTTCATAAATTGGGGAATTGGACCTCGATTTGAGGTTCGATTTAGAAACAAATCATATAATTGAACTCGTGAGGGAATGGGTAACCGGATTTTGGTCCGAACCCCGAGTTTCGACCACATGGGACCGGGGGCATTTTTGGAAATTTTGGTTAAAACTTTAATAAAACCATTTTTAAGCATCCAAACCAATTTATATAGTATTTATTGAAGTAATTGAACCAATTGTGATTAGATTCGAGCAAGTTGAAGGTTGAAATTTGAGGTAAAGCGATAGTTGAAGGTTAATTGCACTTCAAGACTTCGAGGTAAGTGTTTGATCTATCCTAGCTTGAGGGAATAGAATTGAATGTGTTAATTGCTATGTGATCGAGTGTGGTGTATAGGCTGTGGTGACGAGCATCTACACACTGGCGTCTAGCATGACCGTAAGTCGTTTGTTGACATATGTTGTGAGTTAATGCGGGAAGTTCTTAAGTCATGTTCTTGAGCTCTTGCCGGGTTGTGAAGGTTGATTACTGTTTCCCTTGTCGGGACTTTATTGTGTTATTGTTGTTGTTCCCTTGCCGGGATATTGTTATGATTCTTGTTTCCCTTGCAGGGACAATTAATACTACTTGTTTCATTCTTCTGCCCTTGACCGTGATTGTTATTTGGGTGAGAAAGAGTGATAAAGCACGAAGGGCGATGTCGTGCCATTTTACTTATGTTCGCACGAAGGATCATTCCGTGCCTTGTTTTACTGTTTATGCACGAAGGAAAATGTCGTGCCATTGTTGCTTAATTTATGCATGAAGGGACATTCCATGTCGGTGTTATATAAACCATGCACGAAGGATCATGCCGTGCCATGGATGTGAGGATGAGAGTAAAAGCACGAAGGGTGATGCCGTGCACTTTTATTTGCTTATTTGGTGAGGATGAGAGTAAAAGCATGAAGGGTGATGTCGTGCACTTTTATTTGATTATTTGGTGAGTATGAGAGTAAAAGCACGAAGGGTGATGCCGTGCAACCATTTAAATTTCTTGTTTTGGTGATAGCTGTTTTTACTACATTCTGATTTTCCTTACTGATTTATTATGTGTTGCTGATTGTGTTCCCCCAGCATGTTACCTCCTTTGTTAGTTGTGTTACTCGATATTTTGTTATTTTTTGGTACATACATATATAGAACTGCACAGGTTTATGTGAGTGTCTGGTCTTAGGCTTGTCACTACTTCGCCGGGATAGGCCAGGCACTTACCAGCACATGGGGTCGGATTGTGTTGATATTGTCACACCTCCTTTCGGTGCTACCGCACCCCGCGAAGGGCGTGGTAAAGGGAGTTTTTCCAATTAAAGGACAATCAAAACGGGATTCATTTATTAAGAGATTTAAAGTTGCCACTTGGGAGATTTATGGTGTCCCAAGTCACCGGTTTGAATCACGAGCTGAGGAAAGGTTTGACTCTATTTAACAGTCCGTGAACCAAAAATCCGGATAAGAAATTCTATTAATCTGGGAGAAGGTGTTAGTCATTCCCGAGTTCTGTAGTTCTAGCACGGCCGCTCAACTGTCATATTTGGCTTAACTATCTGATTTTTATAATATGCTTTTAATTTATGTGCAAATTTTAACTTTCAACTGCTTTTGATTATTATTAATTTATAAGAATTAGAACGTAATAAAAATGTATCTCGAACCACATCCTACCAGTACGCCCGTGGTTGTCAACACGTTTCGACTAAATTGAGATTTGGATTTGGGTCACATAAATGTGCACCCGAGTTTAAGAAGATAAATTTATTAAAACATGCGCCTAAAGCAACTACGCGTTTAGACTTTGCGAGGGCCATGGAATTTTGCTAAATGGCACACATCGAATTCTAAGGTTGAGTTAAAGCTAATTAAAATGAGGACCACGCAATTGTCATTTTATTAATTAAAGGGAAAACCCAAAGCAACTATGATTGTCTACATTTTTTGTGTCTAGTAAAAAATAAAAAAAATAACCCTAGTTAATTAATTATTGGATTAAAACTAACCATAAGAAAAATTACACTCGAGTCTACGTTAAAAGAGTGGTTAGTCACAGGCCTTGGCCCATGCCAAAACGAACACCCAAGTTAGAACCTGGGCAACTTGCTATGATATTGAAGCCCAAGCTGCCTGAAGACAAACCAATTGCTAGGCCAAATGAGGCTTTGATTTAATTAGGTTAAATCCACACTGACATTGTTCCAAAATATTCAAAATGCATTTAATAACTTACAACAAGGGCAAACATTATTCGCCTATTGAAACTTACGAAATATTGATCCATTCGGATTCCATATGTCCTACTTAGGTTAAACCAAAAGTGAACCTAACTGGAAACATGATTGTGATGACACAAAGTAGTTAGATTGATTCAAGATAACTATACTAAAACTAAACTACTGAAACTGTTACTGAAATTGAACACATGTTCATGATGTGATTCAAGTTATATTACACTAATTTACTACCATAGAAAATCTGCATTCCAATTTCAATATTTTGCAACCCAATCCATCTCGAAATAGCTCTAATAAGAGCCCAATTTTACTACAAAATTTAAACATTAGATGCGAGCACATGTATTAATGTAAACTATAGTTAATGTCCCATATACAACCCCAATTCTTGATCCAGTAATACGAATTATCCTATCATAATTACAACACTATGCTTTTCTAACTTTAAATGAGCTAAATTATCAACTAATATGCAAATGAAGCAGGGAAAAATAAGGTCAACTAGCAGCCAACGTAGAAGCCTTCTCCATTTGATTCAATCCATTTAACTATATGTTATCACGAGTTTAAACTTGTACCTGGATTATGGAAATAGGAGAAGAGGAATGGTCAGCAACAGCAACACAGCAGCAAAATCAGCAACAACAGAATACCCAGCAATAGCAATAAAACAGTACCCAGATCCAAATAGATTTCAGAAAATCAAAATAACCTAAAAGACTGGAAGATTTAAATGGAACAATAGTCTTTTTCAGTATTTCTCTCTATCAATGTCTATCTCTCTGCGTGCTCTTCAAATCTCTTTTTTTTCTTTCCTTCTATCTCTATTTTTATGTCTCCATTTATACCCAAAGTTCTGACCCTTTTCCAGCATGTTTAACACTTAGATTATTAGAAAATGTATTTCCTACATTCATATTCCCTGACAGCCCACTCTATTCTCCTTTTTAAATTCTTTGAGCATAGGCAACCTATTATTTTTTCATCAACCCTTAACCCATGTTACTTGTGCCTTAAACCAGCCCATCATTCCCTTTTTCTTCCTTACACCTATGTGTTTCAGCTTTTCTGAATTGTCCCCCATGTGATCTCTTTTTCTTTTTAGCTCTTAGGAGCATTATGCTAATTAAGAAGGTATTTCCTGACCATGATATTCCCTGACAGCCCACTACTATTAAATAACACATTAGTTTAGTCTTGTATTAGTACTTACTGGCAGCTCACTCAACTAGACCATTTTCCAAAGTTTGACATCCCAAAACTACCCCTTAACCTTTGAGAATTATTGTTCTTCCCTAAGCCTTAAACATTTGTACTTAAGCCCTTCTGAATTATAGCTAACACTTGATCATTAACTATAAGATTATACAGCTATAACCAATTCTCAATCATATTCAACACACAAATGATTCAAGCCTAAGGAATAGGGGAATGAGGTTCATATGGACAACTGGATATATTTAACAAATTCATCTCAATCACATAAATTAGAACAGAAAAGAAGCAAAAAAAAATTAAGAACACTGAAATGAGTCAAAAATAAAACTATTATCATGCTTCTTCTTTCTTTTAATAAAACTAAATCATGACATTTAAACAATCGATTACACATAGTAATTAAACACAGACAAACAAAATAAGAACAGACCAACAAATGACTCAGTGGTTTTGACAAAACAAGGAACTTAACTAATCAACGACAGTTCAAATCAATTATATAGATCAATACACACACTTAATAATGGACAGAATAACTCTCGACCAAATAAAAGGTAAAAGAGGAGAAGATAGACAGAATCAATCCACAGAGATAGAAAAATCAATATAATAGAATTTAAACAAATAATAAGATGCTAATAACACAAAAAGACCAAAAGGGAGGAAAAAGTACCTCAGAAACTCAAGAACCAGGCAAACCCAGTTCAAATCATGTGCTTCCTTCTCATGGATGACTGACTTGTCATGGCTTGGCCCATTTTTCATTCCGATCCCACTGGACCTAATCATCATCACGGTTTGAGAGGTTTTCTCATATCCCTCTTCTACCTGTACTAACTCGATCATGTTGGTCTCATGATGGGTTGGGAGCGAATTCTGGTTGATGTTGGGTTCTGCCAGAGTCTGGACCTCGATTTGACGAGTGTCGATAAGTTCCTGGATAGCTGTTTTTAATCTCCAACATTTTTCTATGTCGTGCCCTGGGCACCCCGAATAGTACTTGCAATTTATCGAGTGATACATATTTCTTGGTGGAGGATTTGGTAATTTAGCTTCGACCGGGTTCAACAATCCTACCTGCTTCAATCGATGGAACAAGCTGGTATAAGATTCTCCCAAGGGAGTGAAAGTCTTTAGTTTTGGTGCTCTTTCATTCTTGAAGGCTTGGTTTGGAGCAAAACCTACACCTGTGGGGTTCCTGTATGCTCTTAGGGGTGGGTAGTTATTTTGTGGTGTTGGTGCATGCCACGGTGCTTAGACGGGAGGTGGGCCGTACACCTGGGCGTGATGGACGATAAAGTGAGGATCGGGTGTTGGTTAGTAGTGTTGCGGATGGCTATACGGACTATGGAAGTAATTTTGATGTGGGGTTGTGGTGGATTATACTGGGGTGCGGGGCCTCTAGCTCTGAACCAGGCTCCGGAATCGACCGCTGCGACCTCTTCTTTTCTCTTCTTCCCAAGCACTCATCCATTGCCACTCTGAATGGCTTGAGTGGTTGCTTTTTAATGTTGAATAGCTCATGATTTTGTTAGCTTTCAAGCCCTCTTCGATCGTGGCTCTCATCTTTATTACTTCAGTAAATGACTTACCCACGGATGTTACCAAATGCCCGAAGTAGGTTGGTTCCAATGTCTGCAAGAAGTAATCTACCATCTTATTTTCTCTCATTGGTGGATCCACCCTCGCTACTTGTTCCCTCCAACATAACCAAAATTCTTTGAAGCTTTCTACGGGCTTCTTCTCTAACTTCTACAATAGTAAACGATCAGGGACTATTTCGAGATTATACTGAAAATGGCCGATGAATGCTTGTGACAGGTCATCCCATGTGAACCATCTGTCAGGATCTTTCCTAGTGTACCACTCTAATGCTGACCCTCCTAGGCTCTGACCGAAGTAAGCTAACAAGATTTCATCTCGCCCTCCGGCTCCTAGCATTTTGCTGCAGAAACTTCGGAGATGGGCTACTGGGTCGCCATACCCCTTATATAGATCAACTTTGGGCATTTTGAACCCAGCGGGTTAGTGAACATCTGGAAATGGGCACAAATCTTTGTAGGCAACACTGACTTGGTTGCCTAAACCATGCATATTCCTGAAGGATTGCTCCAGGTTCTTAACTTTCCAAATGACTTCTTCCTCCTCCGAACTTTTGAGATGCCTTTTTGGTTCTGTCGGGTTGTCCCAGTGATGGGTGTAGGAATGCGGTTCAGGAGCCTTAAAGGTAGGCTCAGGAGAATAGCAATAATTGTCATGGATTTGAAATAGTGGCTCACTGGATGATTTCTGTAAAGTAACAGGTAGAGGCGCCACGAAAATAGGGGTAATCGGGGAGGAGGATTTTGTTTGGTCGGTGGAACCTGGGTGTATAAGGGTTTTTCCCTTGATAATATGGATAAACCGGGGCACTTGCTGATGGGTCAACGGGTGGACATTTCGAAGCTGGTGCAAGATTAGAAGTAGTGGGAAGGCTTGGTGATGATTGTCCCCTAGCCCAGGCTAGGTGCATCTCTGTTATCTATTGTCTTAACCTATCCACTTCCTCTTTCATTATCTGCATCTCGGATTTCTCTCCATCGATACTTTTCCCTGAACTGGACATGCTGGCTGGAATTGGACCTTTTGATCTAGTCTGGTAATAGTAATTGGCCAGTACGCTCTGTCAAGTCAACTGCTAAAACTTTCTGGAAATGCGACAAAAACTTGTTAGTTCGCAGAGTTTAACAGATATGTTATTGCATGTTGGATGCAATGCACCTAGGCAATTAACTATTTCTACATGTTTTGGCCTTTACCGCATGCGTCATTCCATCATTCTTACTTATGTGTCTTTTCAATTATTTTTGCAAACTTTGCTTGTTATTAATCCCCATTTTTTATTTTTTTTCAATTAGTGGTGGTCGAATCTTATGTGGATTGCCTACGTATCATGTTCCCGCATGAATCAGACCGAGCGTAGTTCTGGCAAATAAGGTTGTGACAAAACTTTGGACTTTTCTATAACAAAACTCTTTTGGTTACAAAACATGTTTTATAACAAACTTTGAATAAAGGAAATGCTTGGCGCAAAAACACAAAACATGAAAACATGACAAAACTAATTTCTCAAAATTTCAAAATACAACATTTAAACATCATCCTAATGCCCTAACATTTCTTGGGGCCCGCGAGGCATCGTTCGGCCTTACCACGGGCCTTGGTGTGAGGTCCATGTGCAGTCCTTTTAGTTCTCTCATGATTTGGTGAACGTAATCCATAACCGAAGCGAAAAGGGCGGTGCGGGGCATTTTCTCGCAAGCCAAACATTTCATGGTGACATAATGCCCGATCTCTTCGATTCTGTCCTTGACCCTATCCCTTTCTCTGAGCAGTTGTTCTATCCGTTGATTCTTCACCCCCAATATCTAAGCATTGCAGGTGACCTGGTCTAGGATTCTATCCACTTGTTCTTGCATCCGTGTCATCAAATTTTGACAAAGGTCTATGTCTGCCTAGCATCCCGAGCTTGTTTGAAAACCTGCTCCCTGAGGGCAACATTTGCTTCCCTTAGGTCAATGATGATCTTCGTATAGTCCCTTTCTATTTGTTGCAGATGCAGTGCCCGTTGATGCGCTCCCCTTCTCAATCTAGTCCGGACCCTTGTCTTATGGGCCTTCGATTCTTCCAACTCCCTTTGGACATCAGCGAATTGATTTTCCAACCCTTTTATTATAATTTCGTCTGATCGACTCCTCAGGTGTGGGCCGGTATCCATTTTCATCTACCGGATTTGAGCTTTCAAGAATTCATTTTCCTGTGCCAATTTCTTTTTGTCTCCTTCATCGGCAGCAGCTTGCACTGAAGGTCCTGGACCTGTTGTTCTATCTTGCCGATCTTTTCCCTGTAACTTTCTTCCTTTGCTAGCCAATCCCACTGTTCCAGTGACGATTCAGCAAAATTTTTGAGGTGAGGCCTTTTAGTGGGCCTTTGGTGCTCAAGTTCTCTGCTGTACTATGTAGGGCATTCTGATGATGCTTCGCCTCTGGCTCGATCCCGCACACGAGTATCTATTTTTAGGGTTTGACACTTATTCCAGATTTTTCGGACTAATGCTTCAGGGAACTATCCACCAGGCCCAATTTCGACCACCTAGCTGCTGAGGTCTTCTTCTTTTGGGACTATTTGGCACCGCCCTAACTGTCTAAACACTCGATATGTCACGTAGGGCTGAATGCTATTGAGACCCATCAACAATAAATGTGATTCTGCAGCCGACATGTATATGATTTCATTCACGGATAGCCATCCAAATGTCCATTTTATTTTGCTGGCTGGAACCGAACGCAGGAGTCTTATCCATTCGGAAGTCCCCTTTGGCAAACTGTATCCCCCAACCCTTGTAGGGAATTCCTCTATACAGGTTTTTTTCGATGAACCATATCTCATGAACTGCGGGCGATGGCATAAGTGCTCGATCATCCACATTTGGAGCAACACATTACAAGCTTCAAAGAAAACCCCTCCAGTTTTGCAAAGAGTGAGGGCATGAGAGATGTCCGCTATTATCATAGGTGCCAAAGTACTATTGTCTTGCTTGAGTAAAGTACTGACGACCCCTGCCACTTGTATATTGATATTCCCGTCCTTCCTAGGAAACACCAATAGGCCTAAGAAGGCTATCATAAAAGCGATGCGCCTGTGTTCTTCTCATTTCAACCGGTTTTCCCCACTGCAGATTTTGCTCTCAGGTTTGTTGAACCCCCCATAATGACCGTATTTATCATATAGAAATGCCAAAGTGCAGAATCCCTCTAATAAATTTGGGTTTTGTACAGTTATGCGGATCTTTACGGTGTCTAAGAACCTGTGTATTGTCACGACCCTTGGTGAAATAAGATATTGTTCCCTCATAGGGACTTTTGGACTCCCGGTATACCCGGCCAGTTCTTCCAGTGTTGGCGTGAGTTAAAAGTCTGAAAAATGGAACACATTGTATGCTGGATCCCAGAATGAGATCAGTGCTCGTATGATGTTTCCTCTTGGGGAAATATTTAGTATTCCCACTAGATCTCCTAGGTACAACTTAACTACGTATTGCCCCTGCTTGCCTAAGTCGTTCCACCACATGTGCAAATCCAAAGAGACCCTGTTTATGATGGCTTCGGTTGTATTCTGACTTGTGTTCATTCTGCATATTTATTAAGGCGTCTTAGATGAAAGAAAACCTTTATTTGACTCAAAAATGAATAAAACTATTCTTCTAAAGACAGGACAGGCTAGCTTTTCAAATGCGGCTTTTTAGCACCCAACAAAAATGACTGTTTTAAGATGGCAGGGATTAACCGGTCAAAATATTAAAACTGACCAAAGGTGGTTGTTGATGCAAAGCTAAAAACTCCCGGCATCCCGTTATACTTTGCAAAAAAGGCTATATTTTGAAAAGGGGAGGTTGGACCTGATAAAGGTTGCCTACGTATCTCACCTCCGGTGAGAATCAAACCAGTGTAGTTCGGTCAACTGACGAACTATTTAAAAACAATATCTTTTGTTCTTTCAAGGGCGAATTCATAACAAGACAAATTAATTGGCAGTCAAAACTCCTTTCGAAATCAAAACAATGATATTTTTTCCTTTTCTTTTTAACAACAACTCATTTTCCTTTAACCTAAAATAAAGACTCTTGTCATATATGTTCGCCCTTTAGCAAAATAAGCTATTAAAAGGAAATATATTTGCACTCTTGAGTTTTGACATTATCTGTTTTTTTTTCTTTTTTTAAAAAAAAAATTATACTTTCTTTTTCCTTTTCCTTTTCTTTTCTTAATTTCCTTGACACTCAAAAGTTGGTCAGCATGCAGGCCCGGGGCAAATAAATGCAACACGCGACATGCTCCACGGTTGTCGTAATATATCCGGTTACCTGTCCTAGACGGACCCAACCCTTGTATTGAGTCTCCTAAGTAAAAATATGATACAAATAATCATCATAATTCTAGGCTCAATATCCTGATTCTCAGTGGTACTAGACTGTGTACCCGAGCGGACAACTCGGAACGAGAAGGGGGCTACGTACCGGGGACCCGCGGGATCGTCCGGCTTTGTAACTTTTCTGGCCTCTATTTTCGTATTTTGGTATGTCATTTAACAGAAAGGGGAGTCTTAACTAGTAAGCACATTCTCATAGGTAAGAAGAAAAGGGTTTCGACACAGTTTATATATATAGTTCAAATAATATCAAAGCGGTAAAAATCATCATTTTGCACATTAAGCATACATCATATAAAAATATCAGATAATAAACAAAGCCAAATATAACAATTATTCTAAGATCGAATTTCTAACCCTGAACCGGCGGTTCTGGGTATATATCCCCAGCAAAATCGCCAGAGCTGTCACACCTCCTTTTGGCTACCCGCGAGGGTGCAAGGGAGATTTTTCAATTAAAGGAAAATCGAAACTGGATTTATTTATTAAGATTCAGAGTTGCCACTTGGGAGATCAATGGTGTCCCAAGTCACCGGTTGGATCCCGAATCGAAGAAAAGATTGACTCAATATTATAGTCTGCGCACCAGAAATCTGGATACGGAATTCTGTTAACGCGGGAGAAGGTGTTAGGCATTTCCTAGTTCCGTGGTTCTAGCACGGTCGCTCAACTATTATATTCGGCTTAATTATCTGATTTTAGTACAGTTTGAATCTATGTGCAATTTTTAATTATTTACCGCTTTTAATTAGTTATTAAAGAATGTTGAACATCGTTTAAAACATATCTTTGGATTGCGTCACATGAAATGAACCCGCAATCCGGAACACGTCTTATTCAACATTTTGGGATTCGAACAGTTCTAGTATGATTCGAGCCAAACTAAGGGTGTTTTAGAAACGAGGGAGGTCAGGAGGTGGCCTGGTGTTACTTTGGGATCAAGTGGATAGGCTAGGCTTGGGACGGGGATCTTCGATCGAAGATTCGAGAAGATCGGTGATGATTCGAAGGATAAGGGGTAGGGATTCGTGTTGAGGGTGGTATGGAGGTTCAGTGGTGTTAGTTTCGTGGTCATTGGACCTCAGGCCACCGGGTTTACGGTATAAGGGCGGAGTTGGCGGCTAGGGTGTCTGTTCGTCTCTGAGAGAGACGATGAAGACGGGGTCTGGCTTGGGGGGGTTGGGTAGGCTTTAGGAATATATACTAAAAGGGAAATGAATCCTGGCCGTTTGATCTGATGAGATCAATGGCTTGGATCGATCACTAACATGGGAACGGATCGGGTTGTTCAAAACGGATAAGGGTGATATGATCTCAACCATTGGATTAGGGACGGATTTACGGTTGAGATCCATTGGCGATGAAACGACGTAGCTTCATTGCCATTCTACGTCGTTTCAGTGGTCTCACAGACACAATGATTTGGACCGGGTTAAGAAAGGTTTAGGGCCTGGACTTTGGCCAAAATGAGGGAAGCCCAGTCCGATTTTTGTTCTTTTATTTCTTTTTTTTTTCTTTTCTCTTCTTTTTATTTTCAAAATTAAAACAAATTTCTAAATAATATTTAAAACCTAATCAACTAAACAAGAATACTGAATAACTCCAAATGATAATTATCACAAATAACTAAATGCCAAATTATAAGAAAATCACACAATTGGACATTAAAAAAATCTAAAAAAATACATTATTTTGTGATTTTTTTCTTTTTCATAAAACAAACTTTATTACTCTTAATTGCAAACTTGAATTTTATATACAAATGCAATATATTTTTGTAATTGTATTTATTTAAACAAATAGACATGGACATACAAACGCAAACAATAAGAGAAAAATAACATAAAATCCACAAATATTGCAAACAACACAAAACTCTTTTATTTTGAATTTTTTTTTGGAGTAATTCATATGAGGCAAAAATCACGTGCTCACAGATATTACACTTCTGTGCATTTTTGCATAGGTCCAGGTTTTGAGCAGGAGCATCAGCAGTAGTGTACTAGCGGGATTAGCGTACTTCCGAGACCGAGGTAACTTGCAGGCGTCCACAGGCCCGGCGTCTCCTCTATTTACTTTTGTTATTATTATGGTCTCATTGTTCCGAGACAGACGGTTATTATTTATTTTCTTTCAGACCATTATGTGTAGTTATTCCTTAGTAGTTCGTGAGTTTGTGACTCCACATCTTGGGTAGAGGATTTATGTCAGTTACTTTACACTATTATTCATCTTTTATTCGAAAGACTTCCGCATTTAAAACTTTGAGTATTATTCTTGCTATTAAATATCAGAACAAAAATGATGGTATGAACAGAAAAATGGTGAGTAAATTAGCTTGCCTAGCTACCACGAGTAGGTGCCATCACGATCCTGATGGTGGGGAAAATCCGGGTCGTGACAGAGACACCACTGAACCTGCCATAATGACGAGGCCTCCTGTCCGACCTCTAGCCACTCCCTTATCTAGAACCATCTCGACTCGTCTGGCCATATTGGCCGCATCCGGAAAAGAAATCTCACTCCTTGACTCCTTAGCCATCTGTAATCTGATAGGCTGAACGAGTACTTCAATACACCTCATCACCCTCTCTCTCTCTCTCTCTCTCTCTCTCTCTCTCAGTGGGGAGTATAAGAAGAGCACGACGAGCCAAATCAATAAACCTAGTCTCATACTCAGTGACAATCATAAAACCCTGCTGAAGATGCTCGAACCGCCTACGGTATTCCTCTCTCTGAGTGACGGGAAGGAACTTCTCGAGAGATAGTTGAGAGAACTGGTCCTAATTCAAGGAAAGTAACTCAGCTGGTCTGGCCAAACAATAATCCCTCCTCCACTTCTTGGCGGAACCTGACATATGAAAGGTAGCAAATCGACCCTATTGGTCTCCACTATCCCCATGTTCCGTAACACCTAGTGACAACTGTCCATATAGTCCTGGGGTTCCTCTAAAGATGTACCGCCATAGGTAGTAGTGAAATACTTGGTGAACCTATCCAATCTCTACAAAGTATCAGAAGACATAGCTTATCCATTACCAATCTGTGCTACAACACCCGGTGGAACTACCCCAACTGGCTGATTTGTTGGAGTATAAAACTGGGGAGCCGTCTGTTCCAGAGTGTGAGTAGCATGAGTCTGTTCTCCCCCTCATCCCGAGAGACAGCTGGTGCTATAGAAAGTATGCCTGCCTGAGTAACACTCTCCATAAGGCCCACTAAACAGACTAGAGCATCCTGGAGTACCGGGGTAACGAAGAACTCCTCTGGAACCTGAGTTGGCCTTGCTGGAAAGGTCTAGGCCGAAACCTCATCATCAAACTCCACCTGAGGCTCTACTAGCTACTTCTCGAGTTATAGGCATAGCCTTGCCCCTGCCTCAACCTCTAGCACAACCTCGGCCTCGTCTTCTACCCCTCGTAAAAGCTGCCACTAGGGGCTCGGGATGCTGATCAGCTGATAAAGCGGTACGCGAGTTGTCGCCATCTGCAAAAGAACATAGTAGAAGTTCAATTAGCATTGAGAAATCAAATCGCACGATAGAGAAGAATAGATGTGAAGTTATTCCCAAAATCTGTAGCCTCTGGGGGGATAAGCACATACGTCTCTATACCGATCCCTCAGACTCTACCTAGCTTGTTCATGAATTGTAAGGCCTAGGCAACCTATTGCTCTTATACCAACTAGTTACGACCCGAATTTCTTATCGTTGGGATCGTGTTGGAGCCTAACTCTAATAATGCTAGGCAAGCTAACGGATGAAAATCTAACACGTTAATCATTAACAATAATTAAAACTAAACAGATATGAAGTGCGGAAATTTTATGACAGTTTAAAACAATAATACACAACTACCCTAAATATCTGGTGTCACAATCCACGAACGTCTAAGAATTTCAACAAAAAACTAGTTTAAAGGAAATACATCTATTTTTTGGAAAGAAATAAAATGGGAACTAAGATATAGAGGAGGGGACTCCAGGGTCTGCTAATGTCGGTAGAGCTACCTTGGTATCTTGTTGACTAAACGAGGTAACCCAACTTTGATCAATGTGGTCCAGTATTGGGATCTGCATAGAAAGTATTGTACTAGTACAATCGACCCCATGTACTAGTAAGTTCCGATCCTAACCTCGGCGACGTAGTGACGAGAATAGGACATGACAAATAACATAAACCGGTGCAGTTAAACAGTATGCTAATAGAATAACAATTGATAGAAGCTAAGCGGAAGTTAATGGGAAGGGACAACATGCTATGGGGGTACCAAAATAATGAATCACAACAATAGAGGAATTTAAACATCTAGTACATTTTGAATCGATAATAACAAGTAAATACGATAAATAGAAAATGCACGGTATCACTTCGTGCTTTTACTCTCAATCCTCACTAGGTAATCAATAATAAAAACGTGCACGGCATCACCCTTGCTTTACTACTCAACCTCATTGGATAATAAACAAAAGACACGTGCACGGCTACATTCTTCATGCTTTACCACTCGACCTCACCATATGAATAATAGAAATGTGTATGGCATCATCCTTCCTATTTTACCACTCTTCCTCACCACATAAGTAATAGAAATATGCACGGCATCACACTTCGTGCTTTATCACTCTTTCTTGCCAAATAAGAAAAAATATAAAACAATAACAACTTGGCAAGGGCATCATAATTAAACAACATTGTTTGATCATTCAACTTCACAACATAAATTTCAACTTGATCCAACACTTAACTAATATTCAAAACCAAGAATACATAAGAAGACTTGTTTAACATGAGTAATAATCAGTTTAAGCAGGGAAAATACGTATAAAGAAATATAACGGTAACAAGTATAAGACTCACTCGCATAATATGACCCGACAATAGCATATAGATACTCGTCACCTCACCTATACGTCGTACTTAACAACTAAACATGTAGCAAATAAGAAACAATACCTAATCCCTCAAGCTAAGGTTAGCCACAACACTTACCTCAATTCCACAGCCAAACTCAAACCTCAAACACTACTTTTTCCTTAGTTTTCACTTTCAATCCACTCGTATCTAATCATAATTAACTTAATAATATCAACTATCGCTAAATAAATCATTTCCAATGCATAATCACAAGTTCCCCAAAAAGTCAAAAATTGACCCCGGGCTCGCTTAGTAAAAACTCAAGGTTCGGACCAAGATCCATTCACCCATTCACCCACGATCCCAAATATGTAATTAGTTTAGGAATTCGATCCCAAACCGAGGTCTAAATTTATAAATTTGCAATATCCCCAATTCTTTTCAAAATTCCTATTTCTACCATGAAAGAACAAGATTTAGAGCTAAAGATCTAATAGGTGTTGATGAAAATTGAAAGAAATAAGGTTAAGAACAAAAACCTATGATTTGATGTTGAAGTCCCTCTTCAAGAATCGCCCTAGGTTGAGTTTTAATGGAAGAGATATGAATTTTTGAAGAAATATCGTCTTGGTTTCTGTTTTAAAATCATTGGACAAGTCTTCATCGCTTCGCGAGAGACTTATCGCGATCGCGATGCACAGCGGCCTAAGGCCTTCGCGTTTGCGAGATACCCATCACGTTCGCGGAGGCATACTCCCCCAGCCTCGGGGTTTGTGAGCCTATCATCGTGTTCGATGTGTGTTGTTTTTCCCTCCCCCAGGTCCCATGCTTCGAGTTTGCGATAATCCGATCGTGTTCTCGGAGGGTATTGCCTTAACCACTCCGCGTTCGCGACCAGTGATTTGCTTTTGCGTAGAAGGATTGATCCTTCAGACCAACATACTCTTTGCATTCGCAAGAGTTCCTTCGCTAACGCGAAGAAGGATATACCAGATAGCGGCAGAACCCAACAACACCAGAATTTTCAATTCTAAATCATCCTGTAGCCTATCTAAAACTCACCTGAGCCCTTAGGGTTCCAATCCAAATGTGCACACAAGTTTTAACACATCATACGAACTTGCCCGTGCGATCAAATCTCCAAAATAACACCTAAAACTACAAATTTAGCATAAAATTGCATGAGATTTTCAAGAAAGTTCAAAAGTTCTATTTTCTCAACCAAAGGTTCAAATCACGTCAAATCAGTCTCGTTTCTCACTAAATTTCACATATAAGGCTAAAATATTATGACAGACCTGTATCGGGATCAGGAACCAAAATACGGGCTCGATACCAACAAGTTCAAATATTATACAATTTTTAAAAAGAACTATTATATTCCAGTTTAATAATTTTCTTCAAAAATTTATTTTTTGGGTTAGGAACCTTGAAATTCGATTCCGGGCATACGCCCAAGTCCCATATTTTACTATGAAGCGTCGGATCATGGGTCTGGATCCCTTTACTCTATTGATCAAAGTCAACTATAATTATTGTTTTAAGCCAAAAATATCTTTTATTAAGTTTTTCACATAATGGCTTTCCGGATACGCTGTCGGACTGCACACGAAAATTAAGGAGAGATAAAATAAGGTTTTCAAGGACTCTGAACACGAATTTGGATTCTAAAATAAAAGATGACCCTTTAGATCATCATAGTATCTTGGTTTGGAGAAGAATTTGAAGGCAAGAACAGGCAAGGAGCAAGACGGAAGATTCGGAAATGAGTTTTTATCTTTCTTCCTCCCCTTTTTATCACTGATGAATTCTTATATTATGATTGTGAAAATAATTATGAGTAGCTAAACTCCTAATCTAGGATTTTGATGGAACCTATTGGAGGATGATTTTCCTGTTACGTTAATATAAATTTCTTGTTGTATTTTCTCTATTTGTTCAACTATGTTATTATTATTGTTGATTGAAGGTGCTTCAATCGATTGTACCTATTTAGTGTGTATTACTTGGGAGAGTACATATTGAACATCACTCCTAACGTATATGAGGGATCAATACGGAGAATTTAAAGGTGAGATTAAGGATAACACTTTGGTGCGATCCGAGTGAGCCGTACTTAATGCCAGCTAGCGTAATTCGGGAGAATATATCTAGAAAATAGTGGTAGTTACTCGAGAGAGAATTACAATACTCAGAGCGCTCATGATCGGTAGAGAAGACTTAGGCAAATTTATAAAAAATGTAGCGAAAAGGATTCCGACAATATAGAAAATCATAACCTTAGATCATTCCAGTTCTTGTCTACAACTCATTCGTAGTTAGTTATTAATTATTATATTTTTATTACGTGATATTTAATTAGTAAACATCAAATATATTACTTAAATATTTCTGACGAATGATTGCGTGAATTTGTACGAGCCTAGTAGTTGTATTTAAAAGGTTAATTCCCTATGGGAATCGACTTCGGACTTATTAACCGGAATATATTTGCAAGTATCGCTAAGTCTTTTTTACAAGGCATAATTAGACGTGATCACTTACCAAGGTGGAAACAAGGAAATTTATTCAATTATTTTTCAAGATTTGAGAATTCAGCTGCAGCAGACAAAGTCACGTAGGGATGTAAGATTCAATTCTCATTTTGTTTTCTCTTAATGGTTGTTTAATTTCATACTCCGGAGAGGCGGAGCTGGAATTTTAAATTTTTGGGTTCGGGATTTTAATTTGTTTATGTTACTGGATTCTAAATTTATAATATATACATATTTAATGATTTTTTTAAGACAAATACAAAGTTAATCAAAGTTACTGGATTCGGCCGAACACGTAATTTATATGCTACCTCTACCCTGATACTCCATTCATCCTAAATTATTTGTTATGTTTCGTTTTTAAGATTTGAAGTATATAACTTTTGATAAATATTATAAAACATATTACTTTTTATTATTTATATGAACGACTATAATTTATAACATTTCTTGCATTATTTTTAAAAAATTAAATTAATATAATTTAATTTGACTTCAAAGATAAGTCAATTAATTCTCAAGACATGAAACGCGATAAATAATTTAGGACAAATGCAGCATATGTATGTATTTCTGTAAAATTAGAAGGACTGCTAACTCGAGGGGCGAATTTAGTACAAAGGTTACAGGTTCACTTAAATTTAGTAATTCTTGTCAAGACTATATATTTGTATTAAAATTTCACTAAATGTATACAAATATTTTGCTTGAAATTCAGTCTACTGATTAGAGTATTATTGTATACTAATTTTAAATCGCATTAAAAACTCATAAATTTAAAATTCTAGATTCAGTTAGGTTAGATCATGTGTATTATTAATCAATTCGTGCACGAAGATGGAAGTATATATGATGAGAATATTTATTGTGGAATGTGATTTCATATGGAGTAGTACCACAATAGTTATTTGGTGGACCGACAAAAGAAGAAGGATACGTAGGAGAACATGGACTTTAATCTTATTTTATTTCTTTAAGATATTATATTCTTTCCACGTGTGAAGAAGAGGCTGCTTATTTTGCTAAGTTGGTGAGAACCTTATATTCTTAATATTTGTTGTAAAGTGCACGTCTTATTCTTCAACAAATTTGTAAAACTATAGAATTGGAAAGTGAATTTTCTTTTTAAAATTGTTGAAAATGTAAAATTTGTTGACTTCATTTGAAAATACAAGCAGTAATCTTTCCTTCACATTAGTTACATTTAAGTCTTTTTTCACAACCTCACCTAGAAGGATCAATAATATTCACTTATGTAATTTGAAAACTCGAACCTCCAATCTATCCATTGGTGATTAAGTTAGGTACTCTACCACTTAAATAAACCTTAATTGTCATGTTTATTACTTTCGGTCTACTTTAATGGATTTATTTTTTATTTTTTTTATGGTCTATAATATTTGATTTTTTAAATATCAAGAAAAAATTAACTTTTTTTTTTAAAGTTGCCATTGGAGTCAGGGACGGATTTAGGGAGCGCAAGGGTGTTCACCCGAACACCCTTCGCCGAAACAATATACTGTATATATAAGGTAAATCTATTTTTTTACCTTTATATATTAAGCTTTGAACACCCGTAACACAATCAAATAGTGTAGTTTAGTGGTCAAGGGGGTTCAAAATCTACATAATGTCATGGGTTCAATTCTTACTACCTAAAAAATATTGAACCGCCTTCGTGTATAAGTTTAGGCTTATTGTTGTTCTTGTTATTCTAAAGGGTCGGGTTTCACAATTTATTTCTTACTTTTTTTAAGTCTCTAACAAAGGCGAATTTGTTTTTCGTTAGCTAGTTGTTGTTGTTAGGATTCAAGTTCAAGAATAGACTTCTTGAATTCAAGAAACTCTTTCTTGAATTCAATATATCTTTAATTTTTGCTTTTTTATTTGTTTCTTTATTTTCTTTTAGCTTCCGCATGTTTCTTGTTTTTCTTTAGTAATTCTTGAATCCCCTATCGTGTTTTTATCAAATACGTGAAAACAATTAAAAATAACTTAAAGTGGAACGGAGGGACTAGCACTTTTAAACATAACGCATGTTACTATTGACTATTTAAAAAAAATAATTAGCTAGCGATTGAAGATGAAAATGTGTTTGGACATACGTTTTTAAAACATATTTCTCAAAATTATTTGGAAAACATGTATATTATTAAGGATTTGTCCCAAAATCAACTATTGAGCTAGGTTTTGGGATTTGGGTGTTTGCCAAATATATGCAATATCTATGTTCAAACATGTATTTGCTAAATAAAATCCAAATTTATTTCGATTAAATGCATAGCCAAACGGGTCCTTAAATGGAAGGTGAAAAAGATAATTTTTTTTTTTTTTGGTAAACAAATATAATACTATTAATAATTAAGTTTTGTGTACAGAGGATTGATGCATATATGACATCCTATTACAAACCATAGAACTAGTAGTAGTTATAATTACATCTGTCATGGTATTCCTAGTAGCATTATCATCATGATAGTTAGTAATACTAAAATGACTGACTGGCCTATCAGCTTAAAAATATAACGCAGCAAAAAGGGGAACTGTTTCCAAAATTATAGGCCTAGTATTTCTTTAAAAAAGATGGCCTTTCTTAGCTAGTTGATCAGCCACCATATTCTTCCCTCTGCACACATGGTTAATAAGTGGTTTACTTAGCTCGTCCAGGTAGAACCTGCAATCCATAATCAAATTAGATAAAGTAGTATTTGTGGATTGTAATAAAGTAATAAGTGCAAGTGCATCTACCTCCACCACTATGTGGTATTAATTTACGATCCAACGCTAATTTTAATCCTTGTAATAAAGCAAATAATTCTGAGTAAATAGAGGAAACATAGGGTGATGAACCTGTAAAACCTATTATCTAGTCAGCATTCGAATTTCTAATTACTCCTCCAATGCCAGCTCATTTTCTTGAAAAAGCTCCATCAATGTTTAGTTTATAGTGATTATTAGTAGGCGGATTCCATTTTATATTATTACTTTCCAACGATTTACTAATTGGCTTAAAATGATAAGAAGATAAATAAGTGTATTCCGCTGATTGATAAGTTATAATGGAGTGAGAAATATTATCCTTTTTATGATTAAAGATATTATTATTACGAGTGAGCCAAATATGCCAAAGTGTATAAGCTAAATAAGTTTGAGGATTAATGTTATAACTAAAAATAATTGATTTAGTCTTAATGAGGCGGTAAACCCACAAATGAGTGTTATGGGTATGAAGGAGAGTCTTAATGTGATTTACCATACCTAATTGATTCCAAAGAATCTTAGCATTTATACATTCTAGAAAGAGGTGTCTAGTAGTTTCATCCTCTTTATCACAAAAGAGACACTTAGCGTTTGTTAAAATATTGATATGATGTAAGTAAGCACAAGTAGGAAGTCTATTATGACAAAGAAGCCAAATAAAACTCTTAATTTTTGGATGAATTTGGAGTTTCCAAATCCAATTGTAACTATGGCCCGAATTATTATTAATCTGTTTATCTATTACTAAACAATTGTACATATATTTAACGGAGAAAATACCATCAGTTTTAATTCCCCACTGTAAGAAGTCTTTATTATTAAAAAGATTAGAAGTATAAATGGCATCTATCATATTTTTAGTGGTATGATCAAGTTCAAAAGATAATTTATCCAAATTCCAACCAAGGGGATCTCTAATATCAGAAAGAGTAAGATGTAATTGATCTTGCATTAGAGGACCATGTATTAAAGATCGAAGGGATGTGCCTGGTTTTATCAGGGATCATTCCACAAATTGATAAACTTTCCATTTCCAACTCTCCATTGCAAACCTCTTTGGCAAAAATGCTATCCATTAAGAATATTAGTCCAAGTTTTGGAACAATTGTGACTATTTTGCTTAGGTGAAAAAGATAGTTGGAGTTGCAATAAAATGCAAATTATTTCTTGTTAAACAAATCTCTACTTGCAAATAAAGTGAAGATTATTTGCAAGTACAGCTATGTTGGTCATATTAAACTTTTTCTTTGAAACCCTGTGAATTATACTTCTTGAATTCTTGTAAAGCAAGAAACGTAGATAGTAGAATTGCTTTTGTTTTACTTTTCGAGAAAATAATTCTTAATTACATATTCCTTTCCCGAATATTCAACCAAAGTTCAGAAAATTCTCTGACTCTTAAATTAGTTATTTCATTATTTGGTCAAATCTTAACCGCAATTAATTAAAAAACAATAATTCTCTACAATCAAGAATAAATGTCTATTAAAATTTGTCAATATCATATTGGTTTAGTTGAAAAAATCAAACTTACAGTAAATCGGCGCCGGTTCGCGATTAACTCTTCAACAGAAGCCGCGTAGCTAGCTAACTCTCACCTACAGTAAGTCACAGCACACATTATTGGGCCCACCGAAAGTGAAACACACACAACTGTAACACACGGTCTGTCACGTAAATGACCTTCAGGGGACAATAATCTGATGCGGGCGTGTATGGAGCATTTGCCACGTGGATTAATTTCTTTTACTTAGGCTTATTTTTTTTTTAAGATTAAGACGTCTTAATCTGGATACATATCTGAATATCATGATATGTATTTGGACTAATACATCTAAATCTAAATGCATATCTGAATATATTAATATGTGTATTAAGATCTGAATAGAAATAATTAAGACTTTTTGATTTTTAACATCTGAATGTATAACTTTTTTTTTAATTTAAAAATTAATAAACATAAAATTCAAATGAAATACTAACTAATCTAATATTCTATCAATAAAATATGTAGCTTTTAAAATATGATAGTTGTTGGTGGTGATGACTAACAGGTGAATGACGACTAGAGGCGGTAGTTGGTGGTAGTTTTGGTTGATGATGGTGGTTTATGCTAGCAGCTCGTTGTGATTAGTAGTGGTGGCGAATAAAGTATTGTTGAATAAAGTGTATTAGTAATGAATGGATTTAGTAATATATGAATTAGCAATGCAATTATTAGTTATGCGACGATTATTTCTTATCTATTATTTAGTGTGGTGTATATCTATTGTTTGGTGTCGTGTATTAAAAATTAAAATGCATTATATAATTTTTAAAAAATTAGTTGTTTATAGAAATGCCCTCCATATTCTTTTCATCTTTAAGGAACTTTAAGGATAATTGTTTTAAGCATGCTAATGTATGCATTAATTGTCTTGATATCGCTAACACCATGCATTAGCTGTACATAGGATAATACCAAATAGGATGCTTGTATTAGTTATACATATGTTGAAAAAGTGTACCAAACAAGTTATTACAAATACACAAAGCTAATGTATGCATTATTTTCTCTAATGCACTCTACCATACGACCTCTAAAAAAGGAAGCATTCCCTAGCATAACTTTGTTTGGTTGCCAACTCGATAACTTGTCTCGATAACCTATATCCGCTTTGGACCCTAACTAATTAGAATTCATAACAATAACAACATATTCAGTATAACTTTACATAGTAGGGTCTAAGGAGAGTAGTGTATACGCAGACCTTATCCCTATCTTTGGAGGTAGAAAGGTAGTCTTCGACGGACTAATTAGAATCCATATCTTTTAAAATTCCTTAAAGAAGGAAGTATTCCCTAACATAATTTTTTTGGTTGCCAACCCGATAATCTTTATCCGCTTTATGACCCTAACTAATTAGAATCCATAATAACAACAACAACAACATACTTAGTGGAATCCCATATAGTGGGGTTTAGAAAGGGTAGTGTGCACACAAACATTATCCTAGCCTCTGGAGGTAAAGAGGTTGTTTTCGACGGACTAATTAGAATCCATATCTTTTATTCCTTAAAGGAGGAAATATTTCCTAACATAATTTTTTTGAACCTGATAAACTGTATCTGCTTTGGGACCCCAACTAATTAGAATCCATAACAATAACAACAACAACAACAATAACATATTTAATGTAATTTCACATAGTAAAGTTGTAAAGACTCGACCCGTCGTTACGGGAGTTACTGCCCCATTTTCCCCGTTTTATGTTTCTATATGTTTCATTATATGTGTTTGGAGAACTTGAAGTAATTCGGATGGAGTTCGGTTAGAAATGAGACAATTAGTCTCTTTATGAGAAGGTTAGGTTGGAAAAGTCAACCAAATATTGACTTATGAGTTAGAGGGCTCGGATTGGATTTCTGATGATTCGGCTAGTTTCCGGGGATGATTTGCGACGTAGGAGCGCAATCGGAATTGAACTTGGAGGTCCGGTGTAGAATTAGGCTTGAATTGGCTTAGGTTGGATTTTGGAGAATTCTAGTTGATAGGTGAGATTTTGATCCGAGTGTCAGAATGGAATTCCGAGAGTTTTGTAGTTTTGATATGTTATTTTTGATGTGTGTGCAAAGTTTCAGGTCATTTGGACGTCGTTTGGTTGGGTTTTTGATCGAATGCGTGTTTCTGAAGTTTTGAAAGAACTTAGGTCTCAATCTGATGTGAATTGATGATTTCAGTGTTGTTAGGTGTGTTTTGATGATTGGAACAAGTTTGGATGATACTTTGGGATATGTTGGTGCCCTTGGTTGAGGTCTCGTGGGCCTCGGGTGTGTTTCGGGTTGTGATCACCCTCTTAATTGATGTTTGAACGTCGTATATTTGGACATAAAGGGGTACCATATTGAACAAATAAGCTCCAATTACTATTTTGAATAATGCATTAGATCCGTATCGTAATTACGGACCCATAGCTAAAAGAATCATCGAATTTGGACTTCGTATGAGGATTTTATGGCCATTTTACTAAGATTGCCCAGATATTTAGGTTAATGATGAAACTGCCCCTGACGGCGTATTAAAAACTTGCACTATTTACAAATATTAAAACCTACATATCTCCTTTATTATAAGGTCAAATGGAGTGATTCAAAAGCCTAAATTCATTATAATTTCACAATGAATCCATTGGGAGAAGTAAAACGCGTGAACAGTATACCTATAATGAGCAGGTCGAGTTTTCTTTCAATTTTGGAATGAGAAGAAGCTTTTGAGGCGATTTTTAAGAGAGAATTCGTGGGATTTCATCAGGTATGAGTTCTTAGACTCGGATTATATTGTTATGATATAAAAACATATATTAAACACTGAAAAACCAAGGATTTAAAGGGTAAAAATGGAGGTTAGGGCTTGAAACCTAAGAAAGTGTAAAGTTAGAATTTGAGGGGACAAACGGACTCCGATTTTGATAAACTATATATGTAAGGACTCGGGGAGAGATGAGGAACCCGTTGGTATGATTCTCAGAATTTTTCGAGAAGTGGGCCCGGGGCTCGGGTTTTACCAACTTCGTGAATTATTGTACTTTTCAAGTATTTTTGATTGGGTTATTTTTCTTTGACCCATATTTACGTATTCGTGTTCAATGTAGGAGGAGGTCAATACGAAAGTAAAAGGCATTGCGTACGAGTCCACGGCCGGTAATAGGTGAGTAGTTGGTATATATGATAGCCTGAGGATTTGAAACCCTGGCTTATCACATTGTGACGCTATTTAGGGCGTGACTCGCATCCCATGGCAGGTGCGAGATTGGTTATGACTGAGGATTGTGACTTGGTCCATCCCGAAAGAGAATAATACTATACTGGCGATTGAAATGCACTCGGTGTTGAATATATATATGTGCTTTATGCCATGTTTGGGGCCTTGTGCCGACCTGTAGTATCCTTAGGGGATAGATATCTATGTGATAACATGATTTATAAAATCATTGATATCAGTCCTGGGTTAAATCATTGTTACGAAATGCTAAGTCATTTTTGCTGAAGTAAATTACTAAAGTATATTCTTTTTAATGAATTGGAAATTAGGAAAAATAAATTGAAACTATTATGTGACTCATATGCATATTGTGGACTGAGTATGGATCAGACTTGGGTCATCACTTATTTAATTAATCACTTCGAACTTCTGAGGCCTTGAAAACCTCATTCTATGTTGCCTCGATTTACGTGCACGATCCGAGCATGTAGGCGGAAAGATTTTGTGATAGAAAATATGAATTCTATGAGAAATTTGGATAAAAATGATATTAATATTGATATGGTTGACTTCGGTCAACATTTTTGGTAAACGGATCCGGACCCGAGATTGGATGGTCCCGGGAGGTCCGTAGGAAAATATGGGACTTGGACATGCGTCCGGAGTCGAATTCTGAGGCCTAGAGCCCAAGTTATGAATTTTTATGTGAAATTGTTTTTGATGCAATTATTAAAGGAAATAAATTAATTGACCTTGGTATCGGGCTCGTATTTTGGTTCCGACGCCTGGTACAAGTCTTAAATATTATATATGTGATTTTCTGTAAAGTTTGGTGACATTTGGATGTCGTTTGAGATGTTTTGGACCTTGAGTTCCAATGTTAAGAAGTTTTGAAAATCAAAAGTATGAAAATCATGAGTTTGAGGCTTGATTTGATTAAAACGAAGTGATATTGGCGATATGATCGCACGAACAAGTCCATAATGTGTTTTTGAGGTTGTGTACATGTTTGGTTTGGAGCCGGGGGCTCGGGTAAAGATTTGATAGGCCGTTGGATGAAATTCTGAATTTTTGCACTGCTGGTTTTCACCCAGTTGTTGGCTTCGCAATTGCGAAGTATTTCTCGCAATTGCGAAGGGGGCAGTACAAGGCAGGGCTCGCAAATGCGAACCCTGATCGCAAATGCGAACGCAAATGCGAACAATTGTTCGCATTTGCGAAGGTCCCCAGTGCCAGCCTATGTTCGCAAATGCGAACAAAAGTTCGCAAATGCGAACATTCCCCATTATGCCTTGGTTCGCAAATGCGAACCATTGTTCGCAAATGCGAACACTGCCTTATACAGCATGTGTTCGCAAATGCGAACATTAGTTCGCAAATGCGAACAAATGTTCGCAAATGCGAACAAATGTTCGCAAATGCGAACTTCCCACCCTTAGCTTAATTTTCAAACTCCAGAAATTGGTCGGGGTTCGCAATTGCGAACCCATGTTCGCAAATGCGAACACAGAGACCTGAAAAACACGAATTTCGGTCATTTCTTCACATTTTACAAAACCAAAACACCCATTTGCGATTCTTCAAGGATTTCTTCTTCATCAAAACGATTGTAAGTCACTTTTTACTTAATTCTTTCAATTCCTAACATCATTAAACATGTTTTTCATAAGAAATCAAAGATTTTCATGGTAAAATTCTTGTTTTTGTTAGAAAATAGGGTTTTTCATAAATTGGGGAATTGGACCTCGAATTGAGGTCCGATTTTGAAACAAATTATATATATGAACTCGTGGGGGAATGGGTAACCGGATTTTGGTTCTAACCCCGAATTCCGACCATGTGGGCCGGGGTTGAAATTCACTATTCATGGCGCAGAATGTTGTAAAAGTTGTATTTGGTATTAAGAATTAGTTTGTTGAGTAGAATTGATGATATTAAATCAATTGTGTATAGATACGGTTGGATTGGAGCCAAATTGAAAGAAAAGACATTTCCACGGATTGAATTGTTCATAAGCATTCGAGGTAAGTGTTTGTTCTATCCTAGCTTGAGGGAATAGGATTATGTGTTATGTGTTATGTGATCGAGTGCGGTGTATGAGCTGTGGTGACGAGCATCCATACACTGGCGTCTAGTATGACCGTGAGTCGTTGGAAAATGATTATTTTGAGATATATTACAGATGAATTGTTATTGTTCTCCCTTGTTGGGACTTGTTGTGAAGATAATTATTGATTGCCCTTGATGGGACGGTTTATGAATTACTGTGTTTCTTTCTCTGCCCTTAGCTGTGATTGTTATTTGGGTGAGGAAGAGTGATAATGCACGAAGGGTGATGCCGTGCCATGTTTATTTATTTATGCACGAAGGTTAATGCCGTGCCATGTTTATTTATTGATTATGCACGAAGGATCATGCCGTGCCCTGTTATTGAACCATGCACGAAGGATCATGCCGTGCCCTGTTATTGAACCATGTACGAAGGATCATGCCGTATTATGGATGTGAGGATGAGAGTAAAAGCACGAAGGGTGATGCCGTGTACTTTATTTGTTTATTTGGTGAGGATGAGAGTAAAAGCACGAAGGGTGATGCCGTGCAATTGCTTGCTATTTCTTGAAGTGATATTATTCGTGTTTACATTATACTTTGTTTTCTTTGTGAAATTATTAACCGTGGTTAATTGTTGAATTCTTTAAGATATTCCTTATTGTGTTATTACTTGATTATTTCTTGTTATTTTGTGGTACACATATATATATATTGAATTGCACAGGTTTATGTGAGTGTCTGGTCCTAGGCTTGTCACTACTTCGCCGGGATAGGCCAGGCACTTACCAGCACATGGGGTCGGTTGTGCTGATACTACACTTTCTGTGCGTTTTTGCACAGGTCCAGGTTATGATCAGGAGCAGCAGCAGCAGTAAATAGATTGCGTGGGAGTTGATCATATTTGAGACCGAGGTAGCTTGCAGACGTCCGCAGGCCCGGCGTCTCTTTCTTTATTTATGTTATTAGCTGTAGTCTCTTTGTTCCGAGACAAACAAAATTATGTTATATTTCCTTCAGACTTTTATGTGTAGTATTCCGTAGTAGTTCGTGAGTTGGTGACTCCACGTCTTGGGTAGAGGATTTCAGTATGATTTTCACCTTGTGATTTGTTATTTCCATTTCGATAAAGTATTCCGCATTTATTTAATTAAGATTGTGTTAAAAACGGGATAGTATGAATACGGTGGCTTGCCTAGCTACCACGAGTAGGCGCCATCACGATCCCGATGTTGGGGGAAAATCCGGGTCGTGACACTGGTATTCAGCTTTTAGGACTTATTTAACCTACAGCCAGCTTAGTGGAGTTTGAGAGGTAGGTACGGAGACGTCTGTACTTGTCCTCCAGAGTCTATTGAGTTAGGAAAAGTCTCTTATTTGTTCTTTCTTATCGTGCGAATTCATTCTTCGAATGTTAAATTGAATTTCTACTCTTGTCTTCCCACGAATGGCGAAGTCACGTACCGCTTCTTCAGCCGAACAATGGCACGGGCTGGTGATAGATCAACTATGCCTTCAAAAGTTTTACGGAGGTCGGATAGGTTTCACCAAACTCTTCCCTACCACCTTCAGCGGTGCATCTTTTGAGAACCCACGGGATCGTGCTTGACCGTTGTTATGAGGAATTACAGAACGTGGGAATAGACGAATGCGAGGGGGTTCATTTTACTGTGCTATGGAGGGCAAACAGAAGTAGTGGGAAGATAATGTATTTACCACACCAGTTATGGTCCCAACGGAAGATGCAATTATATCAGGAGATCATCCAATAAATCGTGTTGGGTTTCAACGGACCTAGACGTCCGGTCGATGTGTTGGAGTTGTGAAGGACAAATATGGTGAGTTATTGGAATGTATATATATGGTATGGAAAGGTCCTCCAAATAATTTATACATATTTAAGGTTGGTTCTTTTCATGGGGTAAGAATCGCCCCCAGAGAATGACGAAGAGTATATAAGTAAATGGGGTAGCTCAGCGGTGTTAAGCCAACATAGCAAAAGAGGAAATTGGCCGTCGATGTTTGTGACAAGCCTACGAAGAGGGCAAACCGGCCAATGCAACGCTATCTACTAAACTCTATTTTAAGAAAATGTTCTGAAGACGTCACCCCCGAGATTCTCTGCAATATGTAGTATGTGCGATCTGAACGGTTGTACCAGGTCACAATGACTGTGTCCGAATATATATTGCCATGAGCAATAAGTTAACTGATCCTTCAAGGAATTGCTGTGAATGTGGAATATTGGAGAAATACAATTTTAGGAAAGCACTCGGGCTACACGCTCCATTGCAGTTAATAATTATCCTACATGGCCAGCCAGATGTAGAGGTTATGATGTTAGAGGTGGAGGTGAAAATCCTAGAGGTGGAGACCCGGCCATTGATATAATTTTTATGATATGAGGGAGGTCACTACACCAAATGTGGTCATCACACGTATAATTCAGGTTGTTATAGACAGAATAATTTTCCCTTAATTTGATTTGGTTTTTGAAAAGAAAATTTAGGCGAGTCCTTTTAACATGCTCCATTCATGAGCGAGCATCGTAATCATCAAATCTACTTAGGGAAATACTCACGTTGAGATATTACATGAGGATAGACATCCCTATTATTAGGTGTTAGTCACTAAAATATCCATGAGGCTAAGAGTGACTTTATATTACTTATTACAGTGGGTTTTGATATAATTTTCGGGATAACTAATTTTAATCGTTAATTGTGCTCCCTATCAGTATGAGGGCTTATTTTATGTCGTGATTATCTTTGACGGACAATTATTGAAAGGAAGAAAGAAAGGAAATGAAAAATTTCAGATGATATGATGTGCAAGCATTGTGATTCAGAGTTGAGGATGAGATCCTCCAATTTTTGGCATAATGTGAAATATTTCTAAGCCGAGCTTCAAGCTGCGGTGGATATCATATGAGGACTGGGTCCTGGTAGTAAGAGTTTATGTGTTTAAAATTCTTCTTTTATGAAATTAATATTTTCGTATTGCATTCGTAAATAAGAGTCATGCCCATTAGGACTATTTGACAATTCTTGTATAGTTTCTATTCATATTTAGCCATTTCTATTTTGAAACCGTTGAACTTAGCCTTTGAGACGAGCACCCAGGTGTGTATAAATATGACTCATTAATTCAAAAAAAAATATCACGAGGTCTCCATACCTCATTCTGAGTAAAGTGGAATTTGTAGAATAAGGTATTTGATAACGGGGTTAATTGACGATGTTGTAATTTAAGAACAACTCTTATGGCCAGACTTCAGAGTCATGGATATGTGCATACGCATGAGGTGTTCGTGCCTTATTTAGACTTGTTCGTTGTAGTCTTCATTGTTTCCATATTGACATACTCACGCAGTCATGAGGAGCGTGCGCAACATCTCAGAGTGACTTTGCAGACTCTGAAGGATAATCGACTATATGCCAAATTTTCGAAATGTGAGTTACGGTTGAGTTCGGTAGCATTTATGGGTCACGTTGTATCGGTGGAAGGTATTCGAGGTAGACCGAAGAAGATTGAGGCGATCAAGAATTGGCCTCGACCAGCTTCAGTGAGCGAGATCCGGAGTTTCTTGGGGTTAGGAGGTTACTACCGTCGTTTTGTAGAGGGGTTTTCTTCTATTGCGGCCCGATGACCGGGTTGACCCGGAAGGGTGTCCAGTTTCGGTGGTCGAGAGGAGTGTGAGGCGAGCTTTCGAAGCTCGAGACGGCCTTGACCACGGCACCGGTGTTGGTACTACCTACGGTACGGGGCCTTATACGGTTTATTGTGACGCATCTCGTACGGGGCTTGGAGCGGTATTGATGCGGGATGGTAAGGTTATCGCTTATGCTTCGAGGCGATTAAAGATACATGAGAAGAATTATCCGGTTCATGATCTTGAGTTAGCAGCAGTGGTTTGTTTGATCAAGCGGAGGCATTATCTATATGGTGTGACATGTGAGGTGTACACGATCACAAAAGCCTACGGTACTTGTTCAAACAGAAGGAGTTGAATCTACGACGGCGGAGATGGTTAGAGTTGCTAAAAGACTATGATGTTACTATATTATATCACCCCAGGTAAGGCCAATGTGGTGGCCGATGCATTGAGTAGAAAGTATGCCGGCATGGGTAGTCTTGCATACATTCCGGTCAGTCAGAGACCATTAGCTCTAGATGTCGAGGCCTTAGCCAACCGGTTCGTGAGATTAGACATTTCTGAGCCTAGCAGGGTGTTAGCCTGCACGGTCGCTCGTTCTTCATTATTAGAGCGTATCCGTGAGAGGCAATTTGATGATCCTCATTTGCGTGAGTTGAGAGATACGGTACAGCGGGGAGGTGCCACACAGGTAAATCTAGATGAGGATGGGGTATTGAAATTGCAGGGTCGAGTTTGTGTGCCCAATGTCGAAGGAATTCGAGAGTTGATCTTAGCAGAGGCCCACAGTTCGCGGTATTCTATTCACCCAGGCGCCGCGAAGATGTACCAGGACTTACGGCAACATTATTGGTGGCGCAGAATGAAGAAAGATATCGTTGCATATGTCGCTCGATGTCTAAATTGTCAGCAGGTGAAATATGAGCACCAGAGACCTGGTGGTGTATTCCAAAAGATTGATATTCCCGAGTGGAAATGGGAGCGAATCACTATGAACTTCGTTACTGGACTTCCTTTGACTCGGAGGAAATTTGATGCTATTTGGGTCATTGTGGATAGGCTGACCAAATCGGCACACTTTATTCCAGTATCGGTCTCCTACTCGTCGGAGAGGTTAGCGGAGGTTTACATTAGGGAGATTGTTCGTCTCCGTGGGGTGCCAGTATCTATTATCTCTGATCGGGGAACGCAGTTTACCTCGCGGTTCTGGAGAGCGGTCCGGCGGGAGTTAGGCACCCAGGTTCAGTTGAGTACAGCATTTCATCCTCGGACGGATGGCCAGTCCGAGAGGACTATTCGGATTCTTGAGGACATGCTTCGAGCTGTGTTATTGATTTCGGAGGCTCGTGGGATCGGTTTCTACCATTAGCAGAGTTCGCCTACAATAACGGTTACCAATCTAGCATCCAGATGGCTCGGTATGAGGCGTTGTATGGTAGGCGATGTCGATCACCGGTTGGATGGTTTGAACGGGAGAGGCTCGGTTGTTGGGTACGGACTTAGTTCGGGAGGCCTTAGATAAGGTCAAGACTATTCGGGAGAGATTGCGTTCGGCTCGGTCCAGGCAAAAGACTTATGCGGATCGTAAGGTTCGAGATGTAGATTTCATGGTTGGTGAACGAGTATTGCTCGAGTGTCGCCTATGAAGGGCGTGATGAGGTTTGGGAAGAAGGGCAAGCTCGGCCCTAGGTATATTGGCCCATTTGAGATTTTAGACCGAGTGGGAGGGGTGGCTTACAGATTAGCTTTGCCGCCTAGCTTATCGGCCGTGCATCTAGTTTTTCATGTATCTATGCTTCGGAGATACCACGGCGATCCCACACATGTGTTAGACTTCAGAGTACTGTCCAAATGGACAATGATCTATCTTACGAAGAGGAGCGGGTAGCCATACTAGACAGGCAGGTTCGACAGTTGAGGTCGAAGAGTTATCCTTCTGTGCGTGTTCAGTGGAGAGGTCAGCCTCCTGAGGCATCGACCTGGGAGTCCGAGTCCGATATGCGGAGCCGCTACCCACACTTGTTTCCTGACTCAGGTACTTCTTTCTTTTGTCCGTTCGAGGACGAACGGTTGTTTTAGAGGTGGAGATTGTGACGACCCAAAGGGTCATCACTTATTTTATTAATCATTTCGAGCTTCTGAGGCCTTGAAAACCTCATTCCATGTTGCCTCGATTTACGTGCACGATCCGAGCATGTAGCCGGAAAGATTTTGTGATAGAAAATATGAATTCTATGAGAAATTTGGATAAAAATGATATTAATATTGATATGGTTGACTTCGGTCAACATTTTTGGTAAACGGATCCGGACCGAGATTGGATGGTCCCGGGAGGTCCGTAGGAAAATATGGGACTTGGACATGCGTCCGGAGTCGAATTCCGAGGCCTAGAGCCCAAGTTATGAATTTTTATGTGAAATTGTTTTTGATGCAATTATTAAAGGAAATAAATTAATTGACCTTGGTATCGGGCTCGTATTTTGGTTCCGACGGCCGGTACAAGTCTTAAATATTATATATGTGATTTCTGTAAAGTTTGGTGACATTTGGATGTCGTTTGAGATGTTTTGGACCTTGAGTTCCAATGTTAAGAAGTTTTGAAAATCAAAAGTATGAAAATCATGAGTTTGAGGCTTGATTTGATTAAAACGAAGTGATATTGGCGATATGATCGCACGAACAAGTCCATAATGTGTTTTTGAGGTTGTGTACATGTTTGGTTTGGAGCCGGGGGGCTCGGGTAAAGATTTGATAGGCCGTTGGATGAAACTCTGAATTTTTGAACTGCTGGTTTTTCACCCAGCTGTTGGCTTCGCAATTGCGAAGTTTTCTCGCAATTGCGAAGGGGGACAGGCTCGCAAATGCGAACATTCATCGCAAATGCGAAGCCCCCTTTGGCCCGGCCTTGTTCGCAAATGCGAACAATTGTTCGCATTTGCGAAGGTCCCCAGTGCCAGCCTATGTTCGCAAATGCGAACAAAAGTTCGCAAATGCGAACATTCCCAATTATGCCTTGGTTTGCAAATGCAAACCATTGTTCGCAAATGCGAACACTGCCTTATACAGCATGTGTTCGCAAATGCGAACATTAGTTCGCAAATGCGAACAAATGTTCGCAAATGCGAACTTCCCACCCTTAGCTTATTTTTCAAACTCCAGAAATTGGTCGGGGTTCGCAATTGCGAACACATGTTCGCAAATGCGAACACAGAGACCTGAAAAACACGAATTTCAGTCATTTCTTCACATTTTACAAAACCAAAACACCCGTTTGCGATTCTTCAAGGATTTCTTCTTCATCAAAACGATTGTAAGTCACTTTTTACTTAATTCTTTCAATTCCTAACATCATTAAACATGTTTTTCATAAGAAATCAAAGATTTTCATGGTAAAATTCTTGTTTTTGTTAGAAAATAGGGTTTTTCATAAATTGGGGAATTGGACCTCGAATTGAGGTCCGATTTTGAAACAAATTATATATATGAACTCGTGGGGGAATGGGTAACCGGATTTTGGTTCTAACCCCGAATTCCGACCATGTGGGCCGGGGTTGAAATTCACTATTCATGGCAGAATGTTGTAAAAGTTGTATTTGGTATTAAGAATTAGTTTGTTGAGTAGAATTGATGATATTAAATCAATTGTGTATAGATACGGTTGGATTGGAGCCAAATTGAAAGAAAAGACATTTCCACGGATTGAATTGTTCATAAGCATTCGAGGTAAGTGTTTGTTCTATCCTAGCTTGAGGGAATAGGATTATGTGTTATGTGTTATGTGATCGAGTGCGGTGTATGGACTGTGGTGACGAGCATCCATACACTGGCGTCTAGTATGACCGTGAGTCGTTGGAAAATGATTATTTTGAGATATATTACAGATGAATTGTTATTGTTCTCCCTTGTTGGGACTTGTTGTGAAGATAATTATTGATTGCCCTTGATGGGACGGTTTATGAATTACTGTTTCTCTCTTTGCCCTTAACCGTGATTGTTATTTGGGTGAGGAAGAGTGATAATGCACGAAGGGTGATGCTGTGCCATGTTTATTTATTTATGCACGAAGGTTAATGCCGTGCCATGTTTATTTATTGATTATGCACGAAGGATCATGCCGTGCCCTGTTATTAATGCCGTGCCATGTTTTATTGATTATGCACGAAGGATCATGCCGTGCCTTGTTATTGAACCATGTACGAAGGATCATGCCGTCTTATGGATGTGAGGATGAGAGTAAAAGCACGAAGGGTGATGCCGTGCACTTTATTTGCTTATTTGGTGAGGATGAGAGTAAAAGCACGAAGGGTGATGCCGTGCAATTGCTTGCTATTTCTTGAAGTGATATAATTCGTGTTTACATTATACTTTGTTTTCTTTGTGAAATTATTAACCGTGGTTAATTGTTGAATTCTTTAAGATATTCCTTATTGTGTTATTACTTGATTATTTCTTGTTATTTTGTGGTACACGTATATATATTGAATTGCACAGGTTTATGTGAGTGTCTGGTCCTAGGCTTGTCACTACTTCGCCGGGATAGGCCAGGCACTTACCAGCACATGGGGTCGGTTGTGCTGATGCTACACTTCTGTGCGTTTTTGCACAGGTCCAGGTTACGATCAGGAGCAGCAGCAGCGGTAAATAGATTGCGTGGGAGTTGATCATATTTGAGACCGAGGTAGCTTGCAGACGTCCGCAGGCCCGGCGTCTCTTTCTTTATTTATGTTATTAGTTGTAGTCTCTTTGTTCCGAGACAAACGGAATTATGTTATATTTCCTTCAGACTTTTATGTGTAGTATTCCATAGTAGTTCGTGAGTTGGTGACTCCACGTCTTGGGTAGAGGATTTCAGTATGATTTTCACCTTGTGAATTGTTATTTCCATTTCGATAAAGTATTCCGCATTTATTTAATTAAAATTGTATTAAAAACAGGATAGTATGAATACAGTGGCTTGCCTAGCTACCACGAGTAGGCGCCATCACGATCCCGATGTTGGGGGAAAATCCGGGTCGTGACACTTGTAAATATGTTGCGGTTCTATTCAGTATGGATCGGGCTGCATGTCGCAGCGAATGATATGAATATATTGCGCTTGGGTGAGAGAGCCCCTCCGGAGTCTGTACACACCCCCAATGAGCGCCGTCGACGTTAAACGGATTGAGCTACGCGCCATAGCGGTTATGTGCATTGCATTGCATTCTTGCTTTGTTAATTACTTGTGTTATCTGTGATTTGCTATTGTTGTTAGTTCGTGGTAGGTATCAGACTGTTAGTATTAGCTTTGCTCTGTGGTATTTTGTGGATTTCTTGCTTTCAGCTATTTTATATGCTTTTTACTCACTAAGTACCTAGTATTCACCCCTACACCCTGCACCTTTGTGTGCAGATTCAGGTGCGCCGGAGGTCTAGACGAGCAGTCCAATTTCTTATAGAGTTATTCGAGTTGCTGAGGTAGCTGCTGGCGTTCGCAGGACCTAGCTTCTCTCTTTATTTCAGTTTATTATATATATACTTTCACACTTGAGTATTTTATTCAGCTATTCCTATTATTATTCATTTTTGCTTAGAGGCTCTAGACTCGTGGCCCCAGATCTTTTGGGAGTATTATTTTCGGTGTTCACACTTCTCAGTATTTTTATTCTACTATTATTATTGGATTATTATTTTTTTAAACTCTCATATTCTCTTTGAATTTGTCCTTTTGGGACTTGTTGTTAAATATGAGACAATTGTTGGTCTGGCTTGCCTAGCTTTAGGGTTGGGCGCCATCACGATCGGGTTTGGGTCGTGACAAGTGGTTTCAGAGCCTAGGTTACTAGGCCTCGCGAGTCATGAGACGGTTTGGTTGGCTCTCGCGGATCAGTACGTAGACGTCCGTATCTATGCTCGGGAGGCTATAGATCTTTTAGGAAACATTTCACTTTCTTGGAGTTCTTATTGTGTGTATTTGATTCAGCTTGAGAAATAACTCTTCAAATTCTTTCCACATATCTGTATGCGCACACGAGCGTTTAGTAATATAATTGCCTTGATGGTTTGTGGTTCCCCAATCGAGTGGCGTGATGTAATCTCCGTAAGTTCATGTTGGGCCAATCTGGAGGACTTGAGGCCGAATCTTCGCTTATGGCTTGAGCATCGAAGTGCTGATTATGCAAGCAAGTGCTTTGAACTTATGTGTTCGGTAATGTCCTTATTAGCCGGGATGGCGGTCGGATATTTACATGATGAGTAAGTTAGTGCTGTAAGGTGTATCTATATGATCTTGGTAGTGACGAAGAAGTCTGTGGGATAATAGATGAACTGTTAAGCGATTCATTTCTTATTGCAATCTGCTGTGTAGCCCTAAGTTATGGGTGCATGAAGAATATTTTCGTATCTCTTAGTTGGAAGTTAAGTGCAATACATGCGCCGATATGAGTTCAGACTCAGGAAGACTAAATTGGATGTATTATGTGTATGTCGGTGGGAGGTGTGCTGAAATACTAAATTGAGGCGAAGCAGGTAGGTTATCTACTGCGGAGTGTTCTCACGTGGTATGAACCTTGTGTATGTGTGTGTTAGAAGATCTCATGTGTAATTGAAAGGTATTTTCTATGTGTTATGACTCGAATAGGTGCATCGTATGTCCATGTATCAATTTTGATAACGTAATACAGCTAGTATTGAGATTCAATATTTTTGATATACGTGGTGATATTTTGTCGATTTGTATCCGTGTTGTTAGGATGGTTTTGTTGATTCTCTGGCAGGTGGATATGCCCAATTATAAAGGAAACTTTGCCGAAATTTTTGAAAAATTTGGGACTTAGTAAAAATCTGGTCGTCTTAGGAGTAGTCTTAATTGTTACGTGAATGAATGCAAGAATTGTAGAAGAGTTAAAATTTCTGATGATCCGTGTCTCCACAAACTTGTGAAAGAGTGAGTTTAATCTCATATGGCATTACGACATCAATAGAGTATATGTGTTATGATATATATGGCTTCGAGCTAAGTTGGGGAGGTGGCTGTTGATTAGCTAGTTGTATGATTATGTGCTATGTTGGTTTTGTCTTAAAGTATACTGGCGAACCAGTTCTAATTGCAGAAATTGAGCTGAGAATGGCACGAGTGAAGGAAATTTTTTGACAAGATGTTAAGAGATCGGATGAGCAAGAAGGAAGTTTCGATGGTTAAGATAAATTGGCATCATCTTAAGCGTCACCTGAGAGCAGTATTATGTCCTGGTTAATGATTCTTGATTGCTCTTCAACGTTAGTGCGACCGGTGATTTGGAGGTGCACTCCAGATATTGTTATGGTAGGTTGTGGGAGTGTGTTCCACCGGAAGATTTTATAAGTGTGACATATGATCACTTGATTGATTAAAGATGTAAACAAAGTATGAAGGTTGTGATAGTGTCATTAAATTGAGGGATTCATGCCTGGAGGACACTTGGCCTCTTGGGTTGTGAACTAGGGAGTTATTATGGACCTTTGAAAGGTTGTCAAACTAGTTCATTGTGATCAGAATCGGCTTAAAGCTGGTGGATGGACTTAATATGAATAATGAACCTTTATCAGGCCACATGTATGCATTTTTGTAACGCGGTCCTCATGGAGGAGTAGTTAGAATGATGCTTCATTATCAGATATCTCGTATAGTGATGTATTGCACCACGTGAGTTGTAAGACAACTCGAGAAATTGCTTATATGTTAAGAATTCGCGTAGGAATGATGTTATATGAGCAACTTGGCTGTTGAAATTCTGATTGTATATCGCGCCTTAGTTGTGCTTGAGTGTTGTAGCTTATAACGCTATATGTCCCTCAGAGATATTATTATTCACTTAGCATGCGTACGACCAATACTCGGTATTATGTTGTAATGAGCAAATTTGGCTCGATGTACATCTCCTTATGTGAGATCTATGTGTGGATCGGGTGGCATACCGCCACGGGTATGTTATTTGGGTCGGGTTGCACGTTGCAACAGTGTGACATTGAGTATAGTTTTCTATATGCCATCTTTGTATGCTTTGCTTCCTGTTTTCCAAGGAAAGTCTGTGTTAGTGCGTAGGATTTGATAATTCCCTCTAGAGCTCATTTTCTTTACTACTGCATTCGAATTGGTAGCCTATTGGAACATTGGGGCATCATATGCGGCATTTAATTATGTGTGGAGTGACTTATTGCCTGAGCAGTTCGTACTGGGTGAGACGAGATAATTGAATTCGAGATTAGTGTAATCTGAGTATATGAAGTAAAGTAAGAGCTAAGACCATTGTTTGGTTAAGAATAAGGTGATAGTTCTTGCCAAGAGTATAAAACTAATGAATTGTTGTCTCGACGGTGGCTAAGAATGTATACAGTTCTCATCTGTTGTGTCAGTGTTGTAAGAATTTGCACAAGGCATGTGTATGTCATGCGGAGCATAGGATGTGTAGTGATTCCTTCTAATTGATCAGATAAGATAGTTTCAGACGATTAGGGAAATTTTTTAATATCTCTCGTTGAATGAATGGATACTTGATGAGTGTATGTATTCGCATGGTGGAATCTGGGATCAGGTATGACGATTCTTGTGTTATAGGGAGTTCTGATGCACATACTATGTTGTAGTGGTGGATTTTTATTCACTAGTGTGTTATATTTTAGATGTGATGTTGGAATTCAGACCGGTTATCGTAGAGTTGGGTGATTTTGAACTATTGCCTTAAGGGATACACCAGAAATGCCACGGGTTAAGTGGTGAAGTGCGTCAGAATATGTTTTAGCAGAATGATTTATATTCAAAGAACTAGCGTACAACTGAGAATGAGTACTTTCTTAATTAGGCATTTGTCATAAATGTCAGTGCAGAGGTTACTATCATTGATCCCATTCCATTATTGAAGGACTTTTCGGATGCATTTCGTGTGGTCGGGCATATAACCGGGTGAGATTGTGGATCTCGGTATTTATTTGGTGCCTTCGGCAGGAGTTATAGAAGTGGAAGAAACATTTTCAGGCTTCTTGGTACTGAGTTCGTTGGCAGGCCAATATGGATGCGCATTTAGCTTGAGTTAGCTTGGTTGACCCTGAGGTGTACTGTGGAGGAATAGGTTGAGTCTATCGTTATCGAGCTTGTTAGCGATCTGAGGAAAGATATGAGTTGTTTTTCGATGTTGTGAGACATTGTGATTTGTTAGTTATGGGCACGTGTGGTGCAGTTCCATTGAGAATTCATAAAGAAAGTCGAGCAGAAAGAGTAATTGAGTGTTGCTCGGTGTATGGAGCATTGGTTATAGTCTATCGGGTTGTGTGTTGTGTGTTCTCTATTTCACCGTGGATGTAATGAATTGCGTTAGTTTCAGACATTAAATTTTCATGGTTGTTGATTTTGAGCATAGCAGCTTGAGGTGCTTCAGGTGTAACGGTGTTGGGATAGGATCGCGCATTGTAGCGAGGCTACGGGAGTTAGGACCTTTCGTAGTAGATTTAGGCATTCTATTTCTATGATGTGAGACAAGGTCTCAGCCTTGTATTGTAATGGCATTGATGAGCTTGAGGTACAACTCTTTCGATTGAGTTATTTGACATGATTTGAGTGTGTTCAGATTATTTCTTACTGGTGCATGTATTATGCAAGTTATGGTTTAGACTTGTATTGAGGTATCATATCACCGGAGTGGTGTTGGAATTCGAGGTGACCATCGGGTTCATTAATGAATACGGACAGATTTGAGCTCAGCTTGTTAGGAAGATAATATCGAGGTTTGACCCGAAAATGTGTTGCGATATCAGTCAAGGGAAGTGATTTCATGAATGGTTGATCTGAGAGATGATTATGATTTATAACGTGTTTCATTCATCGTTGGCAGTATATGAAAGTGTTGGAATAAGGTTCTAGCTAATAAGAGGTTCTGTGCCGGTAATTTATTACCGAGGACAACTGCGATGAACAGAAGTTATGATTCCAAATGTTTGGTTTAGGCGGTATATCATATGTTTTCACCTGAGGGTGCAAGGATGGGTTATTACAGCTGGTTCAGACTTACTTTGAGTACGAATGTGAATTTCTGATCTGGTGTATGATTTTGGAAAGTGCGGTGTAGTTCTATGGTTTGGTTACGGATTAAATGGACTGTGAAAGTTCGGTTGTATTGTGTATAGGGTCCATGCGAGATAGGGTGACGAGGGATCACCCCGATTATAGGATTGGTAAGATCATTCAACTACTGGATGGCATCTAGAACAACTCTCGATGCGCTTGAGCACGAACGTTTGTTGAAGTTGGGGAGGATGTAACGACCCGACCCGTCGGTATGGGAGTTACCGCCCCGTTTTCCCCATTTTATGCTTCTATATGTTTCATTATATGTGTTTGGAGAACTTGAAGTAATTCGGATGGAGTTCGGTTAGAAATGAGACAATTAGTCTCTTTATGAGAAGGTTAATTTGGAAAAGTCAACCAAATATTGACTTATGATTTAGAGGGATCGGATTGGATTTCTGATGATTTGGCTAGTTTCGGGGGATGATTTGTGACGTAGGAGCGCAATCGGAATTGAACTTGGAGGTCTGGTGTAGAATTAGGCTTGAATTGGCTTAGGTTAAATTTTGGCGAATTTTGGTTGATAGGTGAGATTGATCCGAGTGCCAGAATGGAATTCCGAGAGTTCTGTAGCTTTGATAAGTTATTTGTGATGTGTGTGCAATGTCTCAGGTCATTTGGACGCCGTTTGGTTGGGTTTTTGATAATGCGTGTTTCGGAAGTTTTTAAAGAACTTAGGCCTCAATCCAATGTGAATTGATGATTTCAGTGTAGCTAGGTGTGTCTTGATGATTGGAACAAGTTTGGATGATATTTTGGGATATGTTGGTGCCTTTGGTTGAGGTCCCAGGAGCCTCGTGTGTATTTCGGGTTGTGATCACCCTCTTAATTGATGTTTCAACGTCGTATATTTGGCCATAAAGGGGTACCATATTGAACAACTGAGCTCCGATTACTATTTTGAATGATGCATTAGATCCGTATCGTAATTACGGACCCGTAGAAAAAAGAATCATCGAATTTAGATTTCGTATGAGGATTTTATGGCCATTTAACTAAGGTTGCCCAGATTTTTAGGTTAATGACGAAATTGCCCCTGACGGTGTATGAAAAACCTGCACTATTTGCAAATCTTAAAACCTACATATCTCCTTTATTATAAGGTCAAATTGAGTTATTCAAAAGCTTAAATTTATTAGAATTTCACAAGGAAGCCATTGGGAGTAGTAAAACGCGTGAACAGTATACCTATAATGAGAAAGTCGAGTATTCTTTCAATTTTGGAACGGGAAGAAGCTTCTGAGGCGATTTTTAAGAGAGAATTCGTGGGATTTCATCAGGTAAGAGTTCTTAGACTTGGATTATATTGTTATGTTGTAAAAACATAGATTAAACACTGAAAAACCAAGAATTTAAAGGGTAAAAACGGAGGTTAGAGCTTGAAACCTAAGAAAATGTAAAGTTAGAATTTGAGGGGTCAAACAGACTCCGATTTTGATAAACTTTATATGTACGGACTCGTGGAGAGACGAGGAACCCGTCGGTATGATTCTTAGAATTTTTTGAGAAGTGAGCCCGGGGCTCGGGTTTTACCAACTTCGTGAATTATTGTACTTTTCAAGTATTTTTGATTGGGTTATATTTCTTTGACCCATATTTATGTATTCGCTGTGGTTTTGACTAGATTCAATGCAGGAGGAGGTCAATACAAAAGGAAAAGGCATTGTGTACGAGTCCACGGCCGGTGAGAGGTGAGTAGTTGGTATATATGATAGCCTGAGGGTTTGAAACCTCGGCTTATCACATTGTGACGCTATTTAAGGCATGACTCACATCCCATGGCAGGTGCGAGATTGGTTATAACTGAGGATTGTGAATTGATCCATCCCGAACGAGAATAATACTATACTGGCGATTGAAATGCACTCGATGTTGAATGTATATATGGGCTTTATGCCATATTTGGGGCCTTGTGCCGACATGTAGTATCCTTAGGGGATAAATATCTATGTGATAACATGATTTATAAAATCATTGATCTCAGTCCTAGGTTGAAATTATTGTTATGAAATGCTAAGTCACTTTTGCTGAAGTAAATAACTAAAGTATATTCTTTTTAATGAATTGGAAATTGAGAAAAATAAATTGAAACTATTATGTGAATCATATGCATATTGTGGACTGAGTATGGATCGGCCTGCACGCCGCATTGAATATTATGATTGAGTATGGATCGGACTGCATGCCGCAGCGAATGATATGAATATTTTACGCTTGGGCTGAAGGAGCCCCTCCGGAGTCTGTACACACCCCCAATGAGCGCCGTCAACGTTAAACTGATCGGGCTACGCGCCATAGCGGTCATGTGCATTGCATTGCATTCTTGCTTTGTTAATTACTTGTGTTATCTGTGGTTTGCTGTTGTTGTTAGTTCGTGGCACGTATCGGACTGTTAGTTTTAGCTTTGCACTGTAGTATTTTGTGGATTTCTTGCTTTCAGCTATTTTATATGTTTTTTACTCACTGAGTACTTAGTACTCACCCCTACTCCCTGCACCTTTATGTGTAGAATCAGGTGCGCCGGAGGTTTAGACGAGCAGTCCAGTTTCTTATAGAGTTATTCGAGTTGCTGAGGTAGCTGCTGGTGTTCGTAGGACCTAGCTTCACTCTTTATTTCAGTTTATCATATATATACTTTCACACTTGAGTATTTTGTTCAGCTATTCCTATTATTATTCAGTTTTGCTTATATGCTCTAGACTCGTGACCCCAGATCTTTTGGGAGTATTATTTTCGGTGTTCACACTTCTCAGTATTTTTATTCTACTATTATTTTTGGATTTTCTTTTAAAGTCTCATATTCTCCTTGAATTTGTCCTTTTGGGACTTGTTGTTAAATATGAAACAATTGTTTGTCTGGCTTGCCTAGCTTTAGGTTGGGCGCCATCACGA